>CAKNXH010033734.1:0-26014 GCA_932178445.1 Andricus quercusramuli | reverse complement strand
AAATAAATTGAATATTCCAAATTTGGGGTGCCATCTTCACAGGCATACCATTAAGCCGTTTCCCTTCCGGCGAGCCTCTATAGGGCAGCCCCATGCCACTTCTCTGTGGAGGCCTGTGGAAAATATTGTCATGAGAGTTGACGGTCGCCGTGTGGTGGCGCCAGCTATGCAGTTGGCTTAGAATTCAAATAACGCAAGGCAAAAGTGTTAAAATAATAAAGTTTGTTAAAGAAAAATAATTTTCTGATAGTTCTGGGTAAAAGATGATGATCTTTAAGATTTTTTTAATCTTTTGAGTTCAAAATAATTAGCGAAAATCGTAAAATTCACTGCTTTTAGACATAAATCCCAATGCATTCTACTAACTACAACAAATTATTATTCATGCGCAATTAAATCAGACAAATCATTATTTGTGTCTTTTTTAAATATCCGAAAAGAAAATCGTCCAAACTTTATAATATTTTTTATTATATTATATAATATTTACTTTATTTATTAATTAATTTAAATTCATTTAGGATTTTGCAATTTTTTAAAACAATTTTTTAATATAAAATAATCAACTTTGTACATAACTATATATAAATATCTGATGCCTCTTAGTATTTGTATATAAGTCTTTCCTTAATGAATAATTTGTATCTAGTATATAAAATATTAAATATTTTAACAGATTCTATTGAATATTTTAAATAAGTGTATTTCCTCCGAGGTTTGGGAGCAGGTTTTTCCTTTTCGTAGGTGGCCTGTCATACGGCGACTGAAAGAAAACTTTGAATCAGCGCAGGTTCCCTTATTTATTATTAAATTTATTATTATTTATTATTATCATATGTTATTTCTAGTTCAAAAAATTAATCTTGTTTAAAATTATTTATAAAATCGAGGAAATTAGTTCATGTTAATTATAATTATATATATTTCGGGTTTTCTTTATTTGACAATAACTATTTAGAATTTAATGTTTTTCTTTTTTCAGGTAAAAGTTTCATTTCTTATTTAATTCTGATGCTGTAGGGCTTATTTTATTTCTTAAGATTCTCTGCAAATCTTATTGGTACGTTTTTGCTTAAAAAAAATTTATTTTTGAAAACCTATTGTTTACAAAAATCACAATTTTATAAATTCGAAATACAATTTTTTTAATAAAAACGTACCAATGACATTTGCAGAGAATCTTTTAAGGATTAAAATAAGCCCTACAGCATTATGATTGAATAATGTTTGCAACTTTTACCTAAAGTGAGAGAGGAAAACATCAAACCCTAAAAACTATTGTTAAATGAACAATGAAAATTGTATTGTAAATAATGATAATGTAATTGTAAACAAGTATAATGAAAATTCCCTTCTCGTCTTAAATTTGGACTCAAATTTCATAATAATAGTCATGCCGAAAAGCAAATTTTGTAATGAATTCATTAAAATTAATTAATTTTGTTTACAATGTATATTTTTGGTTCACTTTTTCAAACTTGAAAATTTGAAAATCAGGGTCATTTTAAGCAATTTTAAGCTAGAAATATAAAAAATTGAACGATTACACTTTTGACATAAACGGAACACTTATTAAATCAGAAGTTGAGATCTTGGAACATCTACACGTTGTTTTACATTTTTTCAAATTATGAATTAATTTTTAAATTTTTCAGACCTTCTAAACATCTTTCAAAATTATTCGAATTCTTCCTAAAATTTCGTTTTAATCCTGCAAAATTAAAAATATTTCCTTAAAATCTTCCAGATTCATTTTCGAAAATTTCAGAAATCTTTTTAAACCTGTTTAAATATTCTCTTAAAATTTATTTTTCAAAATAAAAGGTCATTTTCAATTTTCCTAGAAATCTTAAGAAAATATTTCTTATTCTTTTAAAGCCTTTCACAATTCATAAAAATCTTCTAAATTTTTCGTTCGAAACGTGCACAAATCTATATTTTGTTTTAAATTAGGCCGTGGGCTATTTGTACCGAAATTTTAGTACGAATAGCCAAATTTTGTCGGTTTACGCATACACTTTGTATAAATTATTTAAAATCATTTCAAATTTTAAATTGAAACAAAATTCAACTCACTTGAATTTTTTCTAGGAATAATAATAGGTGTTCAATATTTATTATACATCAAAATTCAATAATTTTACTTGCAAATTAAAATTTTTGAAATAGAACGATTAAAATTTTAATGTTCAAAGTTTAGTTTTTTGTTTAAATTTGAATATTTGATTTACAATTACTGATTTTAAATGAACAGTCAAAAATTTCTAAATATTGAGCTATTGTTGTTTTTCATAATTGAAAAAATTCCAATTTTAAAGTTTCAACTTTTAGACTAAAACAAAAATGTTAAATTTAATAAAAGTCTTCAAGTATGAATATATTGTTTTGAAGTTATTTTACAATTTTAAATATTTTATAAACTTTTAATCATGCATTTATATTTGTTTAACTACTAAGACTTTCCAATTTAAACAGTTTAATCTTTAACGTTAAAATCTCAAAATTATTAAATTTTGAACGGATTTCGAATCATCTTGTAAAATTAATTATTATTTACTTTTTAATCTTTAATACACAGTTGAATTTTAAAAATCATTATAATTTATATCCACAGTTGATCAATTAAAAAGATTTTTTATCCAAATTTTTTGATCCCAAATGCTTCTAATTTAAAAATTTGTAAGTCTTTAAAACTGCATTTTTGAATTCTTTTAATGGAAAATGTACGCTTAACAATCAAAAACTAAAGTAAAAAATTTTCAACTGAAAGATTTTTGAATTACGCATTGTAAACTGAATGATATAATTGAAACAAATAAAAATTCAACTAATTATTTTAAAAACTGTTAAAATCAAACTGAGACCGTTTTTTTTTCTAAATATTTGTAAAATTCCCGATAAAAAATAAATTCACTGTCATTTCGTGGTTTTATAAAATTCCCGGTCTTTTCCCGGTTTTCCGGTCCAGCGGTCACCCTGAAAATATATTAAGATATCATTTATTTATAATCTAAAGTTCAAAATTTCAACACCGTGGATATTTTGGAACATCTGTAAATACATGCAGATTTTTACATCTAAAAGCAGTTTTCCTCAGTTTTCTTTCGCTTAGAGGATGGAAAATGTCGCAAAGATAATTAAAAACACTCAAAGATTATTCCATACTGTCAGTAAATTACTTTTAATGTGTTATTAAATTCAATTTTATCACTTTGCCATGCATTTGCAACGATCATAGGCCAACTGCATAGCTGGCGCCACCACGCGACAACCGTCAACACATAGTACATTTTCAACTCAGAGTTCCAGGGGGCTGCTCTAGAGGTAGGCGTGACACTACCCGATTCGAATAGTGTTTCTAGGTGGATAGTTTCTTGTAGTAACAGGCTGTGGTCACTAGTATAGGCAACCGCGAGCGCACATATTCTGGTCCTGTTTTGCGGGCTCGTTAGATGGCTCTGTAGGTCTTTCCCCGCTACGCGTCGCTGAGGGGTCCACGTTTCATCTATCTCTCTTACTCCTTCGTAGTTTACCGAACGTTAACACATGTCCGAATTTACACAACCTAACCTGTGCTAACCTGTAAAGAAGTGCTTGAGAGCCGATATATAATTTGTTGTCGTCATTTTCGACCTGATTATTATCATTGCAGTACACAGGTGGAAAAAGCTAAGAGAGGGAGCAGTATTAAACAAAAAGAGAAAACTTTCATTCATACAAATGATTAAACGTTTTAAATGAAAACTGCCAAAGATATTATAATCTTTGAAACTGCTCTCAAACATATGAAAAAAAAACCAATAGAAAAACAAACAGAAATACTTAAATGATAATTCCAGTAATTATTTAAGTATTTCTATTCTGTTTTCCTATTGGTTTTTTCAAGTTATTAAGTTTTTGGATTAGGTTATCTACAAATAATCTGGATATATATATATATATATATATATATATCGCTTCTAAAGCATTGAGTTACCACAGCCTGTGTAGTAAATAACTACAAGTGTGGGCTCACCACACCCACGACCGCCAACAGCAACGCAGTAGTATTATTCTCGAACGGTCACCCATCCAAGTACTAACCGCGCCCAACACTGCTTAACTTTAGTGATCTAACGGGAACTGGTGTTTCCAGCGTGGTATGGCCGTTGCTAATGATTTTAATTGTTAAAATACGTTTTCTGCCTATATTTATCCCGGAAAAATATTTTGTAGCATCTTGAATATCCAATAAATTGATAAGTATTAATGAAAAGTCAAGAGAATGTTATTTCGATGATTAAATACGAATACACTTTTCACACAGTACCAATAATAATTGCAGAAAGTGAACATTAAATTTTTAACATTGAAAAATTTCAATTGAATTTTATTTTTATTGACATTTATAATGAATATTGAAATTAACGCTTAATTGAACGGAATTATAAAAATTTATATATATTTTTTTAAAGCTAGAAAATAATTTATTTTGTTTCGTTATAGGACATTTCTAAAAATTAATTATAATAATAAAAAATATCTATTGTTACAAATATGTCGAATATTTCTAACGATTTATATTTTTATAGACTTTCCAGCGAAAAATCGTCTGTTTCAGTGCAATATCGTCACATTAAAATTTTAATTTCCCGGAAAATAATTTTTTTTTTTTTTTTTAACTTCTTTATTCTTATTCAGCCTCCCTATACCTCTGAAGCAAGTTTTTATGATTTTTAAAAATTAAATAACAGATTTTTTTTCGCTATCCAAAAATATTTTTAAAACCCCGTGAAATTTGAACCTCCAAATTCTTAAATGATTTACTCGAACTTTGTTAACGTTTTCTAACGAAACTCGTTTTCTCGCAATTTAGCAACTCAATATCTCGGGAGTAAGTTTTTATTTTTTGTTAAAAATAAAAATTGCAGTTTTTATCTCCTCAGGAGTAAACTTTTGTTTTATCTTTAAATGGTGATTTCGATTTTACAGAATTTTATGTGTCTCTCCTGGAAAATTCTGATTCTGTTGCCAGGGCTGGGTTTACACAACGCAAAAAATGCCGCCCCATGTTCCTTTAGCTTTGATACATTATAATACAAATACAATTTAGATAAATTGGGTTTTAGGATTATATCATGGCATTTAATTACAATTTTGACCAATTATGATAACAATAATCAGGAATTCGGATTATTATTTTCGAATATATGTGAACTGGAATGATTGGAAAATCTATCTCAAATGAACGAATACACGTCTCATGTTTTGTTTCGCAAATTCCTCAATCAAATCTTCGCTATCTAGAGAACGAAGTATTTGTGATTCGATGTTCAAAAGAGCCAAACTATTCAAGCGATGTCCTGTCATCGTAGAACGTAAGTAGTTTTTGACTCTCTTCAAACATGAAAACGATCTTTCCGCAGTGCAGTTTGTTACAGCTGTAGAAATGAACATCCTGTACGCGTCATTTTCTTTTTGTAACTTTTCAGCAGCTCGCTTTTTGTATGTAAAGCCGCTCAATCTTTTACGCCTGTCACTCATATTTCTAAAACATTTTTGGCAGTAACAACGCAAATTTTGCTTTATGTTATAAAATGGAAATTTCGACATGCAGAATTTTCCCGGAAAAGTTTTATTAAGTCAAAATGAAGAAACACAGATGGCAGTGTATTCCAATGACGGCAATGACAGCTATATGCAGACAACGCAGATCCATGAGTCGGAAGCAACCGCTATTTATCGCGCGCAATTTAAACTGAGGAAAAAAATTCTGCGTAAATCTTTTCTATCTATGCTATGCCTGAAGACTCGTCATCATTTTGAAAAGCGTAGAAATGATGATTCGAAAGATACCCAGATAACAATCGTGCGACACATGTAATGCGAGGCATGTCGTGCGTGCGAAAATTAATTAATTTTGCCGACACGTGCCTCGTTCAAGTGATGGGCACCAGAGTGCGAGCAGAATGCGTCGCATTACGCTGTCACGCAGTGTTGATATTATGCGACGCACATAGTGTAGGCACCGCGATGGCCAGGGATGACGTAAATTTACGTAAATTTGAAATGATAAAAAATTAAAAATTATCGTCATATTAAAAATATAAAAAAAAGTAATTATTGAACCGCCACACCGTTGATGTATATCAACGACACGCGTAGTAAATACAATCGCGAAACGCTCGCTTGTCTAGTGCATAATGTGTCATTTTTTATTTTTCCTCCATTTGCAAAGAAGAAGTCATTGTTTCGTTCCTGCTCCCGGCGTCTGTTATTGTGTCTAGTTTTATCCGTTTTATGAAATATGTCACAATCTAATCCATAACTGAATTCTTGCATTTGAGGTTAATGTAGATATGCACTATCTAAATGCGTAATCATAACCTCATACTTTTTCGCTTGAGAATGTTGCGTAGCATTTCAATAGAAATCATAGTTGTTTCGTATAAAAATACTTATTTTTCCTTATTATCGTCTAATAAAAACTTATTTTCATTATTAATTCAAGTTTAGAATGGTCGGGTTGATCTTCGAGAATTTAGCTGTAGTTTATTTTTGAGCATATTTCAGATTTTTTAAACTTTTTTTCATGGTCAGAAATGTTGGTAAAATTATGATTAATTATGTATTACGATTCTTAAAGTTACATTACATCATTTTTAAGTCCTGCACTTAATAGGAAAAAAATGAGATTTTTATCTTGATATACTAGGTGCTTAACATAATAAACGACATAAAATCCATTTACCACTTGTTATTTTACATTTAAAAACAATTAAATTAATTATTTATTAACCTTCGCATTAAACCTGCACTTCGTGCGTGCAATCTGCCCGCACGCGTTGTGACTGCACGACGTGCGACCCATGTGCGCATCAATCGATGTCGCAGCTGTGTGATTATATGCATGCACGACGTGCGGGATAACCCGCACAATGCGCGCATCGTGCGTACACAATTGTTATCTGGGTAGACGTTTGGTTGTAGATTTATTCGTGAAATTTGAATGCATGAAATTTTGTTTAATGCCTTTAAAATTTTAGTCATTGCTAGGATCAAATGTTCATGTACGAAAAAATATTAAGACCTTTCGATCAACTTGCCGCCCCCAAAATTTGCCGCCCAGGGCAATTGCCCATGTTGCCCCTTATGTAAATCCAGGCCTGTCTTTTACTTATCTATAGTTCTGTACTGCAACTCTTCAATTAATAATTTAATTTAATTCTAATTACGATAAAAAATACCTTCAATTTCATTGATTTTCATTCATGTTATCAATATTTTGCGTTTTTTTTTACAACAAAAAAATGTTTAATTGCGTATTTTCGATAACATTTTTACGCTATATCTCGTTGAAAATTAAAATTTTTGTAGTACAACACTTTTTTGTCAATTATTTTCAAAGTGAACAAAAGAGATTTGCGATCTTTAAAAACAGTTGTGATGAATTCAAACAGTATGCAAATTTTTTGATACCAACTTCAATAAATTGACTTATTAATATTAATTGAAAATTCATGTTACCAATAATTTTCGTTTTTTACAACAACAAGAAAGCAGTTTAATTGCATATTTTTTACTCAATATCTCGTTGAAATAAAAAATTTTCCTTATGGTGCAACACTTTTTTTGTCAATTATTCTCAAAGTGAACAAAAGAGATAACGATCTTTAAAGACAGTTGTAATGAATTTGAAATGTTTTCAAATTTTTTGATAACAACTTTAATAAATTGTCTTATTAATATTAATTGAAAATTCATGTTACCAATAATTTCCGGCTTAACAACAATAAAAAGGAGTTTAATTACATATTCTTTACTTAATATCTCGTTGAAATTTAAACTTTTTCTTATAGTGCAACATTTTTTTGTCAATTGTTTTCAAAGTGAACAAATAAGATTGCGATTTTAAAAACAATTGTAATGAATTGAAAATGTGTTTAAATTTTCTGATAAGAACTTGATTAAATTATTATATTAATATCAAGTGAAAATTCATGTTACCAATAACATGTGATTAAGAAAAAAGTTTAATTGCATATTTTCAATGATATTTTTTCTTATACAGGGTGTTTTTTTAAACTTGAGACAACGAAATATCTCAAAAAATACGCATTCTACGGAAAAAATGTCTGGAATAAAAACTTTTCATTTTCGAGGGGGATAAAAGATTTGTTAAAATTTACCCCACCCCCACAGGAGGCAGGGGTGGGGGTAACTTTGTAATTTCAAATGGCAACCCCAATTTTTTATCACAGATTCAGATTCTCCTTTACGAAATACGTAAGTTTTATTCGGAAAATTTGTTTCGATTCGCGATAGATGGCGCTGCAATTGCCAAAAATGAAATTGTTGACACTACTTTTAGCTCTACCCAGGAATAACGACGCGGACGTAGTAGTTGTCTATTCCCTTCGGGGTGCTTAATTTCGGTGAGTCCCCTTGTCTCTCACCATCAATCGGGATGCTTGAAATTTTGGCAACGGGACAGTAAAAGTGATAAAACTGTCGAAAACCATTCCCGAATGCAGTTGGTTGACGACAGTCGATTTTGGATGTAGACATTACATATCATCGAGTCTCCACTGTCTACAATCTTCGACGTCATTCCGGCCGAGCTATAACCGCGTCTGTCCGTGCTTAACGTTTATTCATTAGGAAGGTTGATTGTGTTCATTTGATTTGGGTGTGTGGGTTTCTTTCGTTTGGGTTATTGTTGTTGGTCACGTTGGTTTGAGTTGGTTTGGGTGTCGATGTATTTCCTCATTACCTTACTTCATTACTTTTACAATGGAAATTCTATCTCAGCAACAGAAGATTGAAATGATTCTCATTTATGGAGAAAGTGGCAGGAATATCAATGATGCTCTCACGCTTTATGCTCAACGCTTTCTAGAAAGTGTTCCTTCACGCGCTTCTTTTTACCGGGTTGTCCGAAACTTCATCACTGACGGAAGTGTACAACCGAAAAAAAGGAAGCGTCAAGTAACAGTTACTGGAGTTGATAATGAAATTGCAATTTTAGCTGCAGTCACTCATGGCCCTCATGTTAGTACTCGACAACTAAGCCGCGATTCCGAAATGTCTCTATCCAGTGCTTGGAAGGTATTAAAACGTAATAATTATCATCCGTATCATATTTCACTGCATCAAGAACTTCATGGGAATGATTTTCAGAACCGAGTGACATTTTGTCAATGGGCGGATCAGCAGATACAAGGAAACCCGAATTTCTTTTTTCTAGTACTCTTCACAGACGAGTCGTCTTTCACAAACCATGGTAACGTTAATCGGCACAACATGCATTATTGGAGTGTAGAAAATCCACATTGGTTGCGTGAAGTTGAGCATCAGCTTCCATGGTCCGTGAACGTTTGGTGTGGAATAATTGGAGATCAACTTATCTGTCCGTATTTTATTGATGGAAATTTGAACGGCTTGTGCACAAATATCACCAGACACAATTCGCAGTTGTGTGGAATCTTTCAAAGCTCAGATTAACAAGTGCATCGAAGTGCGAGGACACCATTTTGAGCACTTATTGTAAAATAATTAATCGAAATCAAGCATCCCTGTGGTGAGAGGCAAGGGGACTCACCGAAATCAAGCACCCCGATGGATGGTGAGAGGCAAGGGGACTCACCGAAATTAAGCACCCCGGAGGGAATAGACAACTACTACGTCCGCGTCGTTATTCCTGGGTAGAGCTAAAAGTAGTGTCAACAATTTCGTTTTTCGCAATTGCAGCGCCATCTATCGCGAATCGAAACAAATTTTTCGAATAAAACTTACGTATTTCGTAAAGGAGAATCTGAATCTGTGATAAAAAATTGGGGTTGCCGTTTGAAATTACAAAGTTACCCCCACCCCTGCCTCCTGTGGGGGTGGGGGTGGGGTAAATTTTAACAAATCTTTTTTCCCCCTCGAAAATGAAAAGTTTTTATTTCGCACATTTTTTCCGTAGGATGCGTATTTTATTAGATATTTCGTTGTCTCAAGTTAAAAAAAAAACACCCTGTATAGTACAACACTTTTTTGTCACATTTTCAAAGTGCACAAAAAAGATTGCGATCTTTAAAAACAATTGCAATGACTTGGAATTATTTTCAAATTTTTTTATAACAACGTCAATAAATTGTTTTCAATAAAATAGCTCTTTGCCAGATCTTTATTATTTTCTTGTCATTTGGTACGGTGTAAACTTGAACTTTTTTGAAGCGATTTGCGTAACCAGAATTGCACCCAAAAATGCCAAAAACAACGCACTTATATCCCATTATTCTCGTTCATCACAAAAAAAAACTTGATAAAATTTCAGTCTAAAAGCCTTAAAACTTAATTCTGAAGCAAAAAAATCTAAACTGTCCGTTTTTATAATATAAAAAGCACAAAATTTCACACTTTCCCCATGCATTTGAATCATTTTCGGCCTAAAAGTACAGCCAGCGCCACCCTCGGCCGTCACTTTCATTTCAGAGTTACCGTGCGGAGGATCCATCCAGTCGACCCCAATGCGCACGTGCTCTGCAACCGGAGATCGTGCTGGACCACGCATTATTTTCAAATTTGTCAGACTGCTCATTGCCCCTTACGATAGGCAACTTAGCAAAATTTTAGTCAGGTAATAGCAAAATAGCAAACTTCAATAGAAATGTTTATATTTTAATTTATAAAAATGACAAATTAGATAATTATAATTCTATACAATGAATAATAAATAAATAAAACCCACGGAAATAATATAATGTATTTTTGCTGAGATTATTTTTTATTTCCATAAATGATACATTTTTATACATATTTTTAATATTTTACAATTTAATAATCAGAAGATGGTCGGTGTTTGAATAATACTTAATTATTTCTGAGCGTATGAGTGAACTAAATCTATGATTAATGTACGACCTGCAGGACTGTTTAATTTGTTATTAGTCATACATTCTCGGAGAGCGGCTTTCTGTACATCAGTTGGCTTTGATTTTAGTGTCTTTGTTTGATTTTTGTGTTTAATTTTTCGGATTGAACGGAATGAGCGTTGTGGTTGAATTTTTTTATTGTGTGGTGAATTCGGTGGTGTGGAATCAGTGTTGTTTTCTGTCTTCGCTGGAAATAATGATGGGACCTCGTTCACCAACACTTGAGTAATTATGCGCTCTACTTTTACTCTTGTTCTGACTACCATTAAAATAATAATACTTCATCTTCTTGTGAAGAGCTTCTAGAAACATGTTTGTGTTTAGCCCTAATCCGAGGCGAAAGCAGTAGACCCACAGTTCGGGATTTCCAGCATAGTACTGACCAAAATACCTTCCAAAATCTTCAGTTTCAGGATCTGCATCGCACATGTCAAGAAAACCATGTAAAGCGTCAAAGAATTTTTCTTTATCAGTTTCTTCTAAGAGTGTCCTACACTTCTGATAAATTTCTTCCGTTCTATTTTTATTTTTAACTTTCAAATGAATATTCTCAGTCAAATTTTTGTCAACATGCCAAGTGCAATGTAAATGGTGTTTTGGAATATTCATGACGGATATCCAAGCATTGTAATATGCTGGAGCATCATCCGTCATGAACACATTTGGTTCCAAACCTCCAACTACATTTTTTATAGCCTTAAAAAACTGCATCATGGTGTTACTGTCAACCCTAGCACTGAGGCAGAAGGCAATCGGACATCCTGCTTTGAACTGATCAATTGTTAAGATAGTTGTAAGCTGAAAATTATACTGGTTTGTTCCGTGTGTACTGTCGAGAAGAACTTTATCATTCGCAAATTCAAGTAAGACCTCTTTTTGGTATTTAGTCATTATAACTAATACGAAATCTGACTTTTCGAGAATTCCTTCAGGATCTTCCTCGTCTTGTGGCTTATAATATAGTACACAGCAATTTTTATCGTCCAAAGCTTGCTGAGCTTTGACCCAGAGATCTGTGCTCTCTGCATCATTTTCCATACACTTGGATGTTGGAAGATTAAAATCTCTGATTATATTATGTAAATCTTTTTTTCTATAGCATGCAGTCTACCGAAATTTCCTAAATGTTTCTGTGGAACGCTTCCTCGAATGTCACTAATAATTCTATCAAATGGTACCCCAGTTTCGATACGTTCGCCCAATATTTTTCTTTCCTCTTTGTTAAGTGGAAGATTAGCTACTGATTGCTTGTGCCCGACGTGTTTTTTTTTTGAAACTTTACATGGATTTCATTACCTGAATTAGTGACCGTAATTCGAGTTGGACAGCATTTATTTATCTTCACTGATGTCTTCCATGCAGCTCTAACTCGCATAGAATCATCCAAGACTCTGGCCTCTCCCCGCTCCCGATCTGTTGCAGCGAAAGTACATTTATTTTTTGGTACTGCCGTAGAGGGAAGATAGGTATAGAGCCGGCAATGCAATGGGCAGCTTGATGCACGCTAAGGGGAGCGAGATGGCAGGGGAAGGCTTAGTTAGGGAACCAGCAACGCGAAGGCGCTAGTGCCACGGACCAGTGCTTTTACGCTTAACGTGTGTGAGTGGGGTAGGTGAAGAGAGTGTGCCGTGTACATGAGTCAAACTGCAAAAAATTTAGAACCCTTATACCTGGACTGGTCTTTCCGAACTATATTCTGGCTATTAACTTTCTTCTAATATTTTCGTGAATGGAAATATCCACCGATACGTTTTTCATTTGAAACTTTGTATTTTGATATTTCAAGTTAAAATTGAAAAAAAAGAACTTTTTTTTAAAACGAACCCATTAGAAATTGTTTGATTCGCCCAGACGAATAATTCTTTTTTTTAGAATGATTAATTACAATAGTCATTATTATTACAATATGTGAGCATTTATTGAACATTATTTGCTTTTAAATTGTAACCATAACAATCAAATGAACTTACTAATAAATACACAAATAAAAATGTACAAGTAATATCCTTCGCGTACAATAATTATTTTCTCAGAATTATAATAAAATGTATGGGCATTTTTTACATTATTTGATTTTGTACTTATACATTCTCTACTCTCATACTTATCTTTCTGCACTCGTGGAAAAAATCAGAATAATGTAGGTAAAACTTTTTTTTTAAACTTATAAATAAAAAAAAATTTTATCATTATCGTAGGTACAGTTGAGGTCTCGGATCCAATAACTCACCCGACTCTCGTACTATTTTCAAAGTACATATTTCAGTCAATTTTTGATGAATTTATCTAAAATATTCCAGGTATTTTCTTTGAATTATATAGAAAAACTTTCTTGCTGGAGGTTGTTTTTAGTCTGAAGTGGCCTCGATACTTTTTGTCTCCGAAAGTAGGAAAATGTGGTTACCGATCGGCCTTAATTTTCAATTAGATATTATTAAACAAAAGGTCATTTTCAACTTTTTATTATTTTGCAGGCATTCGCACATTCCATTTTTATACCTGCAAAGTTCTGAAATTCTTACAGAGATTTATATGAAAGGAAATTTTATTAACAACCCTCCCGTTCATTTTGTAATCCAAAATTTACTATTGCAGAGTGGCAAGGAAGGTTTGAAGCACCCTACATATAGAAAGGCCAATTGCAATGTATCAACGTTACCACTAAAAACAATGACTTTCCGTCTAAAAAACTCTCGTCATATTAGTCCAGGCATCTAATAATTATTCAACGCGTTTGTTTTCTATAGCGTTTCACTGAGAATTTCAATGGTATGGGAATTTCAAATTTTCCAAACATGACGACGACGCTTCCCGAAAATATTTTTAAACAATTTTCCAAAAACCGTGTTTTCGTAGACTAATTTCGTAAACTTTGGAAAATTCTGGAAAAGTTAAGAAAAAAGGAAAAAACTTCTTTCAATAATAGGCGCAGAGTTGTATGTCTGCAAAGAACCCCGATTTTTTCCAAAAAGAAGGCTAAAAACCTCCAATTCTGAAGTTAATTTAGCAATGGCCTCCCAAACTTGACCACTATATTCCATGAAAGTATTATGCTGTTAGTGATATATTATCACAAAATGTTGAGGATAAATACTCATAGTTATTATTGGAAAATGTTCAAAATATTATCAAACATTCTCGGTAAAAACCGGAGATCTTTTTTTTTCTGTATCGTATTTTTCGAGTCCTTTTTTGAAATATGCTAACTTCATGGTGTTATTATTTCCAATGCAGAAAAACGACTCTGGAACCCCACGGGTGGTTTCATTTTAGTATGACTGGAGACAGGTTTTTTAGTCGTATTTCAATGCCTGGAATTAGCTCTGAAGTAATAGTATTTTTACAGTGTTAACAAGAATATTGATTTTCAGTGAATTACATATCTACTAAAAAAATCTTGTAACTGACTAAATTTTCATGTGAAAATTTCAAAAACTTGGCAGAGTACAACTTAATTTGCATAATTAATTGAATTTGCGAAATCGAAGATGTTGAAGTAATTACAAAGTAAAATTGGATTGAAAATAGCACTGTAAAAGTATAAGGAATTTATTTTGGTGAAAGTATATTTAAAAAATTTCAATTTGAAACCTCCTATGTCACCAAGAAACTTTATTGACTCTTCTGTAGTGGAGAAAGACTTGCTTCCCGATAATTTTTCAGAACAAAGAAGTTTCAATTCGCTTATTTTTAATTAATATATATCCTCCTTACAAAATTGTATATCTACACTTTTCCATACTGTATTTTTCCAACTGAAAAAATCTAATGATCTAGAAAAGAGGCGTTTAATGACTCAGAATTAAATAAGTATAAAATTCTAGCATAGGAAAATTTTTAATGATTATTTGCATCTATTTCGTCTTCCTGAGATGATTAATCCACTATGATATACATTTGAAAATTCATTTTTAATGAAATGCATATTTGGCAAATATTCAAAATCGACGAGATTATTAGCAGCAGTTCTTGGTCACGGTGAAAAACTGGCAAGTAACAATTTCTTTCACTTGTCACCAGAGATGCTAATGTACCGCGACTTTTTCAACTGCGCAAGCGTCGCGTTGGAAGGGGAAAGCCACGTCATTGGCCGTAAAACGCGCGCTTAATTTAAATGCTTCAAATTAATTTTCTTTTTCAAATCGAGAAACTATAATAATTCATGTTCATATGGTTCATATATGTTACTGCAATAACTATAAGATTCATGGTAACACAGTATTTTATTATTATTACGATGGAAAATGTAATTTACTTAATGTCCGATTAAAATATCAAAGTTTGTCTAAAAATAGTAAATGAACTGCCCTGAAGTTCAAATTTTTTAAATTTGAAAAAATCAATCTTGGTTGAAACTTCGGTTATTCTAGTTAGAGATTCATCATTTTAGTTGAAAATTAATCTTTGTGGTTTGAAATTCAACTATTGCAGTTGAAGATTAATAATTTGTATTAAAAATGCATCGCATTGTTTGAATATGTGAAGATTTTTTTTAATTCATTTTTTTTTGTAAAAAATTTGCTTTAAGCTTAAAATTCATTTATTCCAATTCAATATTCTATTATTTTATTTGAAAATGTATATCTTTCGTTGAATACTAATTTTTTGAACTGAAAATTTAACCATTCAATTTTTGGTTGAAAAAGGATTTTTTGAATTGAAAATTCATCTATTATGGAAGAAATTTTTACTTGAAAAGTTAGGAATCTGAGGCAATTTAAATTTAATTTAATATAGTACTCTTTACATATTTCGAGTCAAATGTTTTTAAAAAATGCATAATATTTGAATGGATCCGTAGCCTGTACAATTATACTTGGAAATAACCTGTTATCGAATCTTTTATTTGATAGAGTATTCATAGAGAGAAAAACATTATTAGAAACAATGTGATAAAAAACATTTTGGAGGTCTCATATGAAACTTTTAAGTTAATAGAATCTTGTAAATATTTGCATTATAGGTTATAGTAGTATAAGAACTTAGTCAAAATAATATATTTTTTCTTTTAATTTTGAAAATTTTGAACTTTGGGGCGGTTACTTCACTATATTTTCAGACAAACTTTATATTACAATGGGATTTTTTACTGGGATATTAAGTACATTACATTTTTCATAGTAATAATAATAAAATACTGTATTATCATGAGTCTTATAGTTATTGCAGTAATATATATGAACCATATTAACATAAATTATTATAATATCTCGACTTAAAAATAAAAGTAGCATTATTCCTTATTTTTAGTCCGTCACCATATTTGTGTAAATTTATAGCATTTAAAAGAAGCGTGCGTATTACAGCCAATAACGTGGCTTTCCCCTTCCAACGCAACGCTTGCGCAGTTGGAAAAGTCGCGGTCTATTAGCATCACTGCTTGTCACGCTGAGCCTATCTTCCCTCTACGTTTGTAGAGGCTTAGAGGGGTATAGGGAACGGTTGCGTGGCTGGTTCGCAATACTAGCGCTCTCGCATCGCTGGTTCCCTAACTAAGTCTACTCCCGACGTCTCATTCCCCGCGCCAATCTTCTAAGCTTGGTGGGCATTGTCGCCTCTATACCTATCTTCCCTCTACGGTACTGCTCCGCTTAACGAAGTGAGCAACTTGTTTCTTTTCCATATCTCTCTTCCAAAAGTTGAATTCTGTAAAATTTAATTTTTTAGTTAAATTCGAAAAAAGTCATTTTTTTATGGTTCAGTAGATCCGGAATTCCCCCATGACATAAAAAAGTACATTTGAATATATGCATGATTTTATCGTATACGGGGCATTATATATTATTATATTATCAGTCAACTTTAGTACAAAATTGAATTGTGTTGTAAAAAAACTCGCTTTTTTTATAGCAAACTTATTCACTTCAATAAAAATTTTAATACTCCATTCTTGTTTCAAAAGTGACTTTTTAATTCAAAAATTCAACTATTTAGTTAACATTTCGTAGCCACGAAAAAAATATAAACTGAAAATGAATCAAATTAAATTTGGACTAATATCGGATCCATTGTTCAAACTATTTATATAAAATTTTATGTAATTTGTTCACAATTCGTCTTTTTTCGTTGGAAATTGATATTTTTTTAGTTGAAAATTCTACTGTTATATGGAAAATTCTTATTTTTGTCTTAAAAATGTAACAATTTGGTATAAAATTCAACAATTCGGTACAAAATAAAGATGTTTTGTAGAAAATTAGTGTTTTTTATTAAAAATGTATTCTCCTCAAAGAAAATTTTACTACATTTTCGTTTAAAAATATATCTTTTTACGGATTATGAAAGGTTTTACCATAATGATTTTTTTTCCTCAAGATTCCATAGGAAATTTAAATTAATAGCAGGATTTTTTCAAAATTGTAGGGAAAATTTGAATCATTTTGAAAGATATTTAGAATTTCTTTTAAAAATATCAAAAATAATTTAAATTTTGAAAATATTTCTGCAAAACTTAGAACAAAAAGTAGATTTTTGAAATTTTTGGAATAAAATGTTGAAATTCTTTGAAAATTTTAAATTGTTAAAAACGAATCCAGACAAAAGTAAAAAAATTTCTAAACTTTGAAAGGTTTCCGAAAATTTATAATATATTATTTAATTTTTTGCAAGCGTAAATAAGTTCCAAATATCTTTTAAACTGACTCATTATATTACTAAAATTATGTAAAATCCTGTACAATGAGAAACATTTTTTTTTAGAAATTTTCTAGATACTTTTTCGACGTATATGGAATCTTGAAAAATCTTTTTTAACTTTCTGGAGAAACGTAGAAAAATTATATTTATATAACTTGAAAACAAATAAACAAAGGAACTTAGAGAATAAAAAGTTATTCGAAATTTTTATTTTGTATTAAAAATGATTTTTCTCTTCAAATTATAATTTGCCGCATGAATGTATAGTACACGGTTTATGTTATATATTTGAAAAATTAGAGAAAAATATCGAATAACAAAATTTAACTTAACAAGTGATTAATGAACAACAAGAAATTCATTATTATAGGACAATACAGTTTCATATTTTCCCAGCCGAAAGTTTATTGTCTGAGTAGTAGACTGACCGTAGGTTGGGACGCGGGAAATTCACAAAGCACTCATCCTGTCTGGCGCCGTCAAACAATTATATTGTTAGAATAAACGGATATTTTTATAATAATCCAAGAAATATGTATTCTGAAATTAAAACTCTAGCGAAATTGAAGAAGGACTAAAAACATACCTTCAAGAGTGGAAAACTTCAGATATTCTACTTCTTCTTCAATTTTATGAACTTCATTCAGATGTTGATAAAGGATGTCGAAATTTCTGAAGAGTCCTGCACACAAAGGACATTCTAAACTGGCAGTTTCCGCACTTATAGATGGCTCCTTGAGATGAACATTCCTCATATGTTTGAAAATCACAAATTTGGTACAGAATGATTTGTCGCAAATTTGACAGTCTATTTTTTCTTCTTTTTTTAGAGGTGGGGAATCTTGAGCAGTAGGTACATCGTGCACCATTCGCATGTGATTATAGAGCAATTTCTGATTGGAAAATATTGCATTGCATCTATAAAGGAACAATGCATAATATATTATAAATGTACATATATTAGAATAAAAATCTTGAAAATAATTTTGAGAATAAGTTGAAAAAAATGCTTACACGTCACACTGAGCTTCATATTTTCCGTGGAAATCTCTGTTGTGCCTATTCAACGCGGATGTGTGTTGAAAACCTTTTTTACAAATATGGCATGAGTGTTGAGTTTCTTTTACTACATTTTGAATTTTGTGTACACTTTTTCGATGTTTATATAAATTGGATCGCCTGCTGAAACTTTTTCCACATATTTCACACACTTCCATAGCACTATACCTGCTTGCCGGTTCATTAGCAAATGGTCTTAATTCTAAAATGCTACGCCCTATTTGTAGCATTTACTCTCATTTATCCTCACCACCACTATACCATTTAAAGTGGAAAGGGATGATGATGTCTGACAAATTTCAAAATAACTCGCGGTTCATAGCGGTCTGCGGTTTTAGAGCGCGTGCGAATGATAAAGTTCTTTTTTTATTCTTATAAATTGAAATATAAATATTTTTCCAACATGAGATTAATCATACGAAATGACAAGCGCAATGCTCATTATAACAAATTAAGCAGTCCTGCAGCTCGTACATTAATCATAGATTTAGATAACTCATACGCTCAGAAATAATTAATTATTATTCGAACACCGACCATCTTCTGATTATTAAATTGTAAAATAATAAAAATATGTATAAAAATTTGGGAATTTCGAATTATAGGGTGTAGGCAGTGGTATAATTTCGTACTTTTTAATTTTAATATTTTTTCAAGAATTTTGACAGGTTTTAAGAGAATAAAAAATATTCTTGATATTTCTAGGAAAATTTTTATTGAGCTTTATTTTGAAAAGTTCATTTTCAGAGAATATTTACAAAGATTTTTCAAAATTTCACAAGGCTTCCAAAATTGTTGAAACAGAATTTATAAGATTCCAGAGGAATTTATATAATTATTAATTTGAAAAAATTGAAAAAGAAATTAAAAACAAAATATACATGTTTTAGGTTTCAAAGTAATTTGAAAGGCTCCAAGGTAATAAACCAATTTTCTTGAGATCCCTTGGAAATATTCCGCAAATTCGGACATAATTAAGTTTGTTCAATTCTAGTTTGCAATGCTCAAACTTTTCGAATATTATTGAAAATAAAGTTTATGAAACTTTACAATAGAATTGGAATTCACTAATTTGTTTTTATAAATTTGAATTTCGCGGTATGCAGCGGCCGTAAACGGCGAGGTTCACCCACTGATATATATAATACACTGGATGAAGGCATGATCCAACAAACTATGGTCCCGCCACGCGCAAGTAAAAAAAAGTTAACCAATCAGACTGCTCCCTAGTTAGACCCGACGACCCTTCCATCTTTGATTGGGTTCGGGCGGTGTATTTAAACCGACTGGGAAATACGAATGAGATTGTAAGAAGTTTAAATAAAAAATTGCACCATACAAAATAATTTGCCATGCATAGCATTAAAAAATTGAAATAATTCATGATTATTAAGGGAATAAGATTAACGTATGTAATATTGATTAAAGAAGTTCTAAAGTTTTAATGCATGTTCGAAAGTATATTGGAGTACAGAAATGAATCATTTCCGAAATACTATACAGTTTTTTTTCGCTACATTTCCTCGCTGAAAATTGATTTGAAATAATTCATGGAAGGCCAGGCCAAGGAGTTAATCATTATTAATATAAAACATAAATAATATATGTATTCTTTATAATTATATACAGGAAACTTCGTACGAAACATTGAGATTAGCACATTTGTTCTTATTATAGTATAGTATACTTTAATATATTAAATTAATATAATTAATAAAATTATATTATATTATATAAATTATGAATATATGAATATGAATATATATGTATGAATTATGAATATTATATCATATGAATTATATATTATATGAATTATTATAATTCAATGAAATTCTATAATTTTAATATAGTAGGGTAACTAGCAGGTAACATGAATATTAATATTTGGCATTTTGTACAGTGTTAAGGATATAATAAAGGTTGTGAAACAACAAGGCTCATTTGATGACCACTTTGCTTCCTCATTATAATTAATTAGCAAATATGTTTGCTTCCTCGTAGATGAAGTCAAAATGTTCAAATAATAGACGAAGTAGAGTTTTCATTTTTATCAATTTAAAAATAGAAATTTTCAAAAAATACAAAATTTCAAAATTATACAAAAAATTTTTAAAATACAATGAGAAATTAGACAAATCAAATGTAGTCTTTTAAATGGTAATTTTTCGATTATTTTATTTCGAAATGTATGATCACGAAGTCCTTTCTATGCATGCATCAACTTTGAATTACGTCGACGAAAAAAGTGTTTCTGTTTAAAAGCGATTTTTCAAATATTATACACGAACATAACTTTCTTACTCTTTAATAAAGCCTATTAATATTATAGGTCAATCAATTTTCCTAAAATCAAGGAATCTTCTCCGCTCTTGGATCAATTTCGAATTATGTTAATGAAAAAAGTTTAACTATAAAAAACCGTTTTTTCAAATATTATGCATTACCATAGCTTCCCTACTCTTTCATAAAATGTATTGATATTATAAGTCAATTGATTTGCCTCGAATCAAGAATCTTCCCCATTCTGGCATTAATGTTAAATTATGTTAATGAAAAAATTTAACTATAGAAAACAGTTTTTTTCAAATATTATGCATTACCATAGCATGCAAAAATGAAGCTTCGAATGAATCCCTTTTACAGCAATGTGTTTTTGATTTTCAAAGCATTTTTTATGCAATAAATTTATTGTCAAAGAAATGTTCATTATTTAGTTCTGTACTGCCAACCTTGATATATACAATACATATGCACTTCTACTTGTAACATTTTACGGCAGCAGGAGTATTAGTGAATGTTTGCATTCTTCTTTGTTCCCTTAATTTTTTTCTTTCCGCAGATAAGTGTTGGTTGAGTCTGCGTAACCTTATGTAGGTTCTAAAATATCTCCAAAACCTCTTTGATAATTCAACTATTCGATAAAAATACTTGAACAAGAAAGGAGACAATCTGAAAAAAAATCGGAAAGCCCATGGTTTCTCAGTGATCCCAAGTGTCCTTTAGGGATAAATAGTTTCAAATTTACAATTTCTATTAAATGTAAAACTATATATCTTTAGGAATTAAAACGGGTATTAACTAGATTCTTATTATCTACATTCAAGTATCTAAGTTTGAGAAACGCTGTGCTACATCATGACGCGAAAAGATTTCAATCGTAGTTAGGAAAGTGTCTCTGCATTGTCATGGTAATTTAATATATATTACAATAATATTAATATATATTAATTAATCTTGGAATTAATATTATTATTATAATTCATATTAGGAATCGGGTAGTAAAGGTACATACAAAAAATTTAAGATTTTATCTTGGAATTAATATTGAATAATATTAATATATAATTCAATATATATTACATTAACATCAATATATATTAATCAATCTTGGAATTAATATTATTACTCAAAATGATCTTCCGTCCTAGACGGCAAACACAACTTTGAATTTGAATGGCAGTTGGCTTCGCGTTCCTTTCGCGCCAGTGCAGCGGGTATGGTGGGGGTACTCGGGTCGCGCGAAGTCGAACGTATTTGAGCAGCAGGTTGGCGGGACCATAGTTTGTTGGATCATGGGATGAAGGATTCAATGGAACGATCTGTGCCTACTTGAAGGCCTCGGAGCCGCCATTTATCAGGGTTGTTTTGGTTCGGGATCATTCGGGACAGATTGGGATATGCGGGAGATTCAAATTTAATTTGGAAGAGAACTCAAAAATAGTAAGAAAATCATGTAAAACTTAATAAAAAGTAATTACATAAATAAAAATAATCGAACAGTACAAAAAAAAGAAATTCGATGGTATTTTAAATTTGCGGAATACACATTCATAGGTTATGTCACTAGTGTCAAAGTTGTGTCAAAGTTGTGTCAAAGGTGCTAATGTTATCATGAGGATGGTGAGATTTTCAGTTATATTTTTATATCAATAAAAAAGTCGAGAATGAGTAAATATTGTTTTTACTGTGGAAAAAGTGAAAAATGCAGCGGATTGAGGTATTTTCACAAGTAAGTACAAGACCTACAAGATTATAAAGTTTGAGGTTAGATTTGTGTTTTGTTTACACTGTAATCTTTCCATATAATTTTTTTTGTATTTGTAGCTCTTCTTTTAATGAATCAAATATAGTGAACTCGTCTATTTTTTAACCGATTGTTTGCAGCTTTTCAACAGATCCGAAAGCATATGAAGGGTGGTTGCATCAGATTGGCCTAGAAACAAATTTCGAAATAAAAAAAATAGCAGATTGTGTTCGGATCATTTTCGAAAAGATTGTTATGCCCAGAACATCAATGAACGACCGAAACTTGCACCAGGAAGCGTGACAACAAAATTTGGAAATTTCCATCTAAAATGCGTTTTAGGAAATAAAATAGTTTGAAGAATGAATCAATAAATTTTTTGAATGTTCAAAATTATATAATTTCTAAACAATTTTGGGTTGAAACACTACAATGAAAGGATTTTACATTGTTATTGAAACATTCAAATTCAAAAATGTCACTTGTAAATTAAAAATTTAAAAAAATGAAAAATTTTAAGTTTGCATTCAGCACTCTGGAATTTTGATGATTCAAGGCTTATATTATTTTAAATAATTCAATTTCAATTTGTTTATTTTTCAATATTTCATTTGTACTTTCTTATGTTAAATTTATTATAACAGATATAGCGAACCTGAAAGCGTGTACAGAGTTCTTTCAGAGAAATTTGTAAGTGTTCAAAATTATATCATTTTCAAACTATTTGAATTTAAAAGCAGTACAATTCAGTGATTTTAAGTTTTTTATTGCGGAATA
The DNA here is from genome assembly GCA_932178445.1 of Andricus quercusramuli. Lineage (NCBI taxonomy): Eukaryota > Metazoa > Arthropoda > Insecta > Hymenoptera > Cynipidae > Andricus > Andricus quercusramuli. Next base: position 2,620 of record CAKNXH010033734.1, on the reverse strand, counting down.
TGAATTGAAAAATGTCATTTACAAATTAAAAATTATAAAAAATGAAACAATGCAAATTTTAAAGTTTACATTCAGCACCTTGAAATTCGAACGATTCGAGGTTGTTTTATTTTAAATAATTCAATTTTATTTAGTTTATTTTTCAATGTTTGATTTATAATTTCTTATTTTAAATAAACAGTCAAATATTGTTAAATATTGAAACAAAAATTTTTTAAATACAAAATTTCAAACTGAATGCTTAAAAAATGGAGTATTTTAGAATGCGATAATATTTGAAGAGGATTTGAAATTGAATAAAAGCATTTAATTATGAATATATTAATCATAATGTTTTTGAAAAATGAAAAAGATCTTGAAGTTTCAATTGGATGCAAACATTTAATTAATTACCAAGGCTGTCGAAATAAAATAGTTCAATTTTTAACGTAAAAATCTATAAATTATTTAATTATGAACAGATTCATAATCGGCTTATAAAATCAATTTTATTATTATTATATTGTTAAGATCGAACTATAGTTCAATTGTAAAAATAGATCATTAATTTATATTTACAGTTTATCAACTGAACATTTTTCTTGTTCTCTTTTTTTGTCAAAGTTTACCCGTGCCCCCGAACATGGGGGCTTAAATGGGAAAAGCTTGATTTTCAAACAGAAAAAAAATGGAAGAAAGAGCTACTTGTTATAAACTTTTTGCGAATTAAAGTATGAAAACCTTTCTATGTTCACTTTTATTGAACATTAATTCAAAGTTCGTATTGGTGAATTGCATAATATTATTGGCATAATATTAATATGATTAATTATTTCACTTACGCATGTACCACAAGAGTTTTATTTCTTTTGCTCTTTTTAATTATTATTATTTATATTATAATTTAAATTCAGGTTGTAAATAATATATACATCAGTCATATATTTACAATTTCTCATCACTTTTTTTTCCGCAGAAAAATTATTTTGTACAAATTGGTAGATCTTAAAGGTTCCAATAAGTGTTTGACAATTCTAACGTATACCGATTTTTAGGATATAACAATTATTATATTGTTCATTCGTAAAAACTTCAAAGTTTCATTATAACTTTCAAGAGAAAACAAATCAATATTTTAAACCACATGTTTGCAAAATGTGTATTCCACCAATTTAAAATACCATCGACTTTTCTTGTTTTGTACTGTTTGATTATTTTTATTTATGTAATTACTTTTTATTAAGTTTTGTTTAGTTTCCTAGTTTAAGTCAATTCGCTCATTGATAATAAACTGAATTTTACATGATTTTATTAATATTTTTAAGTTCTCTTCCATATTAAATTTGAATCTCCCGCATATCCCGATCCGTCCCGAATGATCCCGAACCAAAACAACTCTGATAAATGACGGCTCCGAGGCCTTCAAGTAGGAACACGCGTTTTCCATTGAATCCTGCATCCAGTGTATTAAATATATCAGTGGGTTCACCAATCACCGCGTACCGCACGATCTCGACATGCGGCGGAATTCAAATTCACAAACGCAACTTCAACCATTTTCTTTTCTTCATATGCAAAATACATTTTTGTAATGTTAAACAAAACAAAGGTAAATAATAAAAAATCATAGCTTCGAAAAATAATTCTTATCTGGTTACAATTTTGTTAAGTATCAACAAAAATATTACATTTGATCGAATTTCATAATGGGAGAAATAATTTATAATTCAAAATAAAAATTTAAATTCCCTATTTATTTGTTTTGATTCTCCATCACTTAAATTGGAGCTAAAATTACATTTTAGGAAAGTAAAGAAGTTTTAAAAGACGTAAAAATTTCATTTTTGAATCTTCAAAAGTTAACATGTTGTTTTTAATTTTTTTTTAACTTTTCAAAGTGAAATAAATCCAGGATATTTCAGAAACAAATCCAGATTCCGGTAATGAAATGTCAAGCCTTTCAAGGATTTACAAAGGTTAAAATTTGAGATGATTTTTCATTTCGAAAACTTAATTTTAAGAGAATATTGTAAAGGATTCCCAAAATCGTTCAGAAAGCATTTCCAAGATTTTAAGGGATTTTTTTTTACTTCGCAGCATTTTCTAAAAACTTTAAGAAAAATGCAAATCACATATTTCAAAGTTATTTAGAGGTTTTCAAACAATTAGAAAAAAAATTTATTCACACAAAATCCGAAACATTAAAAACGAAATATCCACTTTTGACGACTTCAAAATCAAATTTTTGAGCTTTTTTTAAGAATTTAAAGGTTTGAAGGTGGTAAAACACTTTTCTTCTGTTTTCTGGGGAAAAATGAGCAAATGTAGACACAATTACATTTGTTCTCACCTAATTTTCGAAGTTGAAACATTTCTAATTTTATTCAAAATAATATTTCATAATAATTTATAATATATAATATACATTGAAATTTACCAGTTCAACATTAATTCCGAAGTGCAGTAGATTATATGGTCCCTTTCAGAATATAAACATTTCTTTCCAACACGAATGTGAGAAATAATTTCTTTTTATAAATTTGAATTTCGCGGTACGCAGCGGCCGTAAACGGTGAGGTTCACCAATCACCGCATCACGCACGATCTCGACCTGCCGCGGAATTCAAATTTACAAACGCAA
>CAKNXH010033731.1:0-13698 GCA_932178445.1 Andricus quercusramuli | reverse complement strand
TTCAGACCAGCCAGATATAACTGATTCTTAAGATTTTCAAAAAAGTTACCAAAAATACTTTTCCGAGGCTTTACTGATTTATACGCCCTGGCGGACCGGCCGAACGCAAACATTACGCTACAGCGTAACGGTAAAGTAATGCTAAAGTAATGGTAAAGTAATATGGCATTATAATTAATAAAGGAAACAAAATTAATATGTAAACTGTTGCAATTATAATAAAACGTTAAAATTTACGTTCAACGGTCATGCCGCAATTGCAACAAGTTGCTTTTGCAGCATTAAAAAATAAAAAAACATAGTGACCGTCATTGCAGTCGGGCCCCTTCATATTGGCAACCCGATAACGTGGCTTTAAGTGGGTTGCCAGTTTGCAGGGACCCGACTTGCATGACAGCCACTTTGTTTTTTCATTTTTTAACGCTGAGAAAGCAACTTGTTGCAATTACGGCATGACCATTTAATGTAAATTTTAACGTTTTATTATAATTGCAACAATTTACATATTAATTTTGTTTCCTTTATTAATTATAATGCCATATTACTTTAGCATTACTTTACCATTACTTTACCGTTACGCTGTAGCGTAATGTTTGCGTTCGGCCGGTCCGCCAGGGCGTTTCATCAAATTCTGCGTCGAATGATATATACTTTGAAGGCACCATTTTTTGACACCTCATATATATAGGGGCCGTTCAAAAAATACTGAATGCTTTTTCCTGACCTAATCTCCGAGTGATTAGGAATGTACATTGTCATTGAATAATTAAATCCCCAAGATTAATCAAAGCATCAAAACCTCTTCACGCATATTCAAAGAATAACTTCCACCCAGTAAGTTTTAATTTTGACTCCCCATCCCACTTTCAAGCCATTGTCATTGGGCTTGGAAAGTGACCGAAAACTACAAAATAGCAGTTTTTTATTAAATTCATACTAAAAATGGTATTCTTTGGATTTTTTTAACAAGTATTATTTTTAATTGTTAAGGGACGAGTTTACAAGTATTTTGTAAATAATTTTTAATTATTCGAACAATTATTATTTGCTTAAGAATTATATTTACCTACATTATAATACCTACATTGAATAGTTTATAAGAGAATGTAATACACTACTATGCAAAAGTTTCTAGACCTATCTTTTTCAATGAGTTTATAAAAGCACTCTAGTTTTGAAAATATTCAACTCTAAATTTACATCCGAATAATACACGAAACCTGATAAAATTATACGCCTAATTGTCGTAAATTGAAAGCAATATAGTAATTTTATTAGAAGTTATTTTAAAAAAATACAAATCTTAATGTTTCCGAAAAATATTAATAAATCAAAAAGCAATTAATATTTTTTAATCTCTTTGCACTAGTTTTAAAGATAATTTTCTTAATTATTTTAGTGGCTTGATAAGATATTTCTAGAATTTTTCCTTCGATGCAATCAAAACCTAAGCTTAATTTAAAGAACTTTCAATATTGATATAAGTCAGGTTTTCATAACTGAATTAAAATAAATTAATAGAACAGTACTCTAACAGACTTGCAGAATGTGATCTTCAAAATTAGCCAACAAAGAATGAAAAATTGGTTATTTCCGAATTTATTTATATTTTCCGGAAACATTAACATTTGACGTTTTTTCAAACAACTTCTATTAAAATTAACACATACTAGCTTTCATTTAAGCCCTTAAAACGGGTACTTTTATCACCTTTTATGCAATAATTGAGAGAAAATCTACACTTTATTATTATTAAAACTAGGGTGCCTGTTCAATCTATTGGAAAATAGATGTCCAGAAACTTTTGCACGACATTACATAATAAGAGAATAGTACATTGTGTAACGAGTGGGGTATAGTTGCATATTGCGCACGCGGGCGCCCAAGTGGCGGAACATGCAACTATACCACACGAGTTGCACACACTATTTTATTTTTCATCACGAATGTGAGGAATATGCATTCTTTGTATTTCATCCGCACGAGCGAAGCGAGTGCGGAATATCGTGGGTGGGTGGGTGGGGGGGGGGGGTCGGGGTGCAGAGCTCCCCGAGAGGAAAAACACCCCAATCAAAAAGATAATTTCAGGTGCCGATGGAGAATTGGCCGTGTTTTCGCGAAACAAACGCACCTAACCTGAAACCTGGTGTGGGCATAAACCCTCCAAGGACTATAGTGTGACGTATACGTCACCTGAGAAATTAAATGAAATAAAAACATAATTTATTTAGTTTAATGATAATATTAATATTATGAATTTGAAAAAAAAAAGTTCTCGTCCTTGGAGGGGAATATTCATATTATACTTACTTTATACTTACTTCTTGCATCCACGACACAAAACAAACTGTTGTTGACATTTTGAAGATGCTAACGTTGAAGTTAGTAGAAGGTTAGTTGCGTTTTTTTCGTGAAAACACGGCGAAGCGTGTGATTTTCTTACTAAAACACGGTGGAGAGTGCGATATTTCTTCTAAAACACGGAGCAGCGTGCGATTATTGTATAACGCACGCTGTTCGCACGGCATGCGCAATATCTCACAATGCGCACGGAAAACAGATGTGAAATATGGCATATTCCGTTCTTGCGTGATGAAAAATAAATTTTTATACTCCTACATGCGCGTGAGTTATTATTTGCTTTGTGTAAGATTTCAATTTCAGTTAATGTTTACCGAAGATGTTTACACATAAATCTGTCTTGGGTCGTAGTTTAGGACGCACGTGATGTTTTTTTTACTGAAAATTGAACTACTCAATTTTTTATTGAAAATTAACCTTTTTTAGAACAAACTATTTTTGTTGATAATGCGTCTTTTTCGATAGAAAATTAATCTTCTTGGTTGAAAATTTATTTATTTTTTGTTGGAAATTCATGTACTTATTTGGTTGAAACTTAGTATTTTTCAATCAAAAATTAATCTTCTGTGTTGAAAATCCATCCTTTTGGTTGAAAATTCATGTATTTTTTCTGAACATTTTTAAATTCCTGAAACTTTTTGAATTTTTTTTAGAATATCCAGGCGAGTTTTGTACAATTTTGATAACTATTCCTATACTATGTTCCCTAGCTAATCCTGACCAAATCAGTATGAAACACTCGTTTTATAACATTTGATTTTAAACTTTTTTCAAATTCGAAAAAATCTAAAAAAAATTGTAAACATTTTTTTACAATATACATACAGCTTTTGCACATTTTCAAAAACTTTTCCTAAATCCTTTGACCCGAATATATTGACCCAAATATTCAAGGCACCCGCTGTTAGGCGTCCCGGCCATTTAAAGTTTAAATCCCTCATTTAAACTCGGGGAAAACCTGTAGGTCATTGTTCTAGAATCTAGCACGTATCTCCTATAGGGCATAGGACCTATAGCTATCCTACGGTCCGTATACCTGTTTAGACCCAATAAATTTTGGGAATTTCCTCCTTTCATGGTCTTATTACCCTATTGAGTGTATATGTAAGAAAACTCGAAGAGTAGATTGAATGGCTAGGAAGGACCCTTACGAAAAGATATGACAGGGAAAAAATGACAGGTGTGTCATTTTTTCCCTGTCATTTTTTGTCTGTCATTTTTTCGCGACCACAAGAAAATGACAGGGAAACGACAGGCAAAATGACAGGAAAACGACAGCCGAAAATGACTGGCCCTAATTGGCTATAATCTATAATAATATTGTGTAGAATTATAAATTCTCGACGACTTGCAGACTTATTTAAACTTTCATGTAAAGCTTAAAAAATCATTAGTATGAGAAAATTATTATGGGAATTTTCATGATGAAACACCTTTCTGTAGCCTGTTGCTAATTCCGAATTATCTTCAAACACATAAATTGTGGAATGTGTTCGATTTGCCATTTTAATGCCTTCTTATCCTTACAAAGGACTAAACTTCAGTACCACGGGCAACAATTTCAGATTATTTTCAACTTTCTTCATCCCTCAAGTTCAGTGCGTGCTCCTAATTCCATGATCCAACAAAGAATGGTCTCGCCACGCGCATCTAAAAAAAAGTGAACCAATCAAAGGGTCCGTAGGCTGCGTGTTGCGGAACCATTCTTTGTTGGATCATGGGATTGGAGCACGCAGTCAACCCAGTCAATTTGTTAAGGGAATGAAGAAAGTTGAAAGTTGGTACTTAAGTTTAGCACTTTGTAATGATAAGAAGTCTTTAAAATGGCAAATCGGACACATTCCACAATTGATGTGTTGGAAAGATAATTCAGAATTATCAACAGGCTACAGAAAGGTGTTTCATCATGAAAATTCCCATAATAATTTTCTCTTGCTAATGATCTTTTAAGCTTTACAGGAAAGTTTAAATAAGTCTGCAAGTCGTCGAGAATTTATAATTCTACACAATATTATTATAAATTATAGCCAATTAGGGCCAGTCGTTTTAGGCTGTCGTTTTCCTGTCATTTTGCCTGTCGTTTCCCTGTCATTTTCTTGTGGTCGCGAAAAAATGACAGACAAAAAATGACAGGGAAAAAATGACACACCTGTCATTTTTTCCCTGTCATATCTTTTCGTAAGGGGAGTGAGCCGAAAATAAGAATTGCATCTTATTACGGGTAGATGACAATTCCGCCGCCCCAGATATCAGGGAACGGTTCTAACACTACACGGTTTCCTTTCACTCAGCCTAACTGCTGCTACCAGTCAGCGGGAGTCTTTTACACCTAACGAGGATTAAAATAAAGAATATAAGATTTTTGTAAACATCTTAGACCTCGATATGGGGAGTCAAGCCTGATTCAAATGAAACCACGACTAGAAAATGTAACGCAGGCATCTGACACACGCTCTGTGTCTCATGTCACAGAACATCTCCCCCCCCCCCCCACACTCTCTCGCCCTCTCAATTCTAAGTTTTGAGTACTTGGATGTGTAATAATAATAATGATAAGTGTCATAATAATGAATTTTTCATAATTAAATTTCAATTTTTAATATTCTTCTTCATGAAATATAATTAGCCTAATTCTAAATGTAGATGCGTAGCATAAGTGCGACACAATGTGTTCTTTCAGAGAACTGATATCGGTCCGCATCGGTATTTTATTAACAAAGCTTGACTAAGCAGGCAAAGGAGAGAATGTTTGAAGTTTGAAGAATGAATCAATACATTTTTTAATTGTTCAAAATTATATAAGTTTCAAACAATTTTAGGTTGAAACACTACAATTGAAGGATTTTACATTGTTATTGAAACATTCAAATTCAAAAATTTCACTTATAAATTAAGGATTAAAAAAAATCAAACAATGCAAATTTTTCTGTTTGTATTCAGCACTCTGAAATTTGAATGATTCGAGGCTTATTTTATTTCAAATAATTCAAGTTCAATTTGTTTATTTTTGAATATTTAATTTTTACTTTCTTATTTTAAATTTATTATAACAGATATAGCGAACTTTAGAGCGTGTCCTTAGTTCTTGCAGAGAAATTTGTATAAGTGTTCAAAATTATATCATTTTCAAACTATTTCAACTTAAAAGCAGTACAATTTAGTGATTATTAGTTGTTTCTTGAAAAATCTAAAATGAAAAATGTCATTTACAAATTAAAAATTAAAAAAACTGAAACAATGCAAATCTTAAAGTTTACATTCAGCACCCTGAAATTCGAACGATTCGAGGTTTATTTTATTCACGAAGGAATAGTAAAGGCTCTTTTATACCTTCCGTCAATCGGTCGTCGACCAACCAATGTATCGAAATATCCATTCACACCTCTGCAAAATTCAGTTTGGTGAGCAGAGGTGGGACAAGAGACGTCCAAGAATTCGTTAATGCTTGCTACGAATGAAAACTCGCATGCTGCCCCGTGAACATGCGCAGAGCTGTTTTCACATTCACGTGTTATACCCGCACTCCCCTATGTTATATTTTGACATCTCGATGCACATGCAGGTTATGTTCGTTTGTTTATGTTCGTTCAATACACAAGTTCGAAACTTCAAACGCGTGTTGACATCGTTGGTATGGCAACCGCCAGTGCGCTTGTGCACGGGGCAGCATACGAGTTTTCATTCGTGGCAAGCATTAACGAATTCTTGGACGTCGCTCGTCCCACTCCCCACTTACAGGGATACTACTCCTTACTATCCTTTCGTGATTTTATTTTAAATAATTCAATTTTATTTAGTTTATTTTTGAATGTCTGATTTGTAATTTCTTATTTTAAATAAATAGTCAAATATTGTTAAATATTGAAATAAAAATTTTTTAATAAAAATTTTTTTAACTGAATGTTTAAAAAATGGAGTATTGTAGAATGCAATAATATTTGAATGGATTTGAAATTAAATGAAAGCATTCAATTATGAATATATTAATCAAAATGTTTTTGAAAATTGAAAAAAGATTTTGAAATTTCAATCGGATGCAAATATTTAATTAATTACTAAGGCTTTCGAATTGATATAGTTCAATTTTTGACGTAAAAATCTATCAATTATTTAATTATTAACAGATTCATAATCGTCTTATGAAATCAATTTCATTATTATTCTATTTTTAAGAGTCGAACTATAGTTCAAAACTCGTTATAAACTTTTTGTGAATCAAAGTATTAAAAACTCTTAACGCATGGTGTTTACATATGCATACCCATTTTAATAAATAAATTAAAAACGACGAGTTCTGTTGAAAAATGTTTTGAGGAAATTTTACAGGAATTTCTAAAAGCTGAAATTTCTCCAAAAACTTTTCCCCGCATTTCGCGTCGTTTGGCTAAAAATTTGAATTTTCGATGTTTTACATAGTATTTTCGACAAATAAAACCAAATTACAAGTCCTATCAAAAAATGATGTAAGGAAATTTTGTACGACTTTTTAAACGCGATAATTCCTCCTTAAGGATTCTTCGCGTATGTTGCGTTGTTTGGTTCAAAATTTGAAATTTTTTCATAGTATTTCAGATGAATAAACCAAAAATGGCAAATTTCATCCAAAAATGGTTCAAGAAATTTCGTAATGAGATTTCAAAAGCTGTAATTTAACCATACAACTTTTTTCCGTATCTCACGCGGTTTTGCCGAAAATTTGTATTTTATTATTTTTCATAGTATTTTTGATAAATAAAACTGAAAATGACAAATCCTAACAAAAAATGCTCAGAAGAAATTTTGTAAGATTTTTTGCATATTATTTTAGAGAAATAAAACCAAAACATCAAGTCTTATAAAAAAATGATTGAGGGAGAAATTGTAGATATTTTGAAAAGCTTCAATTCTTCTTTTAAACTTTCTTCACGTATCTGTCGTTGGTTAAAAAACTCGCTCTTGTTTTTAGAATACAAAATGCTTTGGAATACAAAATTATTTAATTTTGTATGCCGAAGCACGACGATTTGATTCGTTAATTTTTTCAAAGGGTTATCATGTTTATGGACATACAGACATATGGACAGACGCAATCGCCAAAAGTTGATGTTCGGCTTCAGGGGGTCTCAAAACGTCCGTTCAAAAACTGAGGTGTAAAACTTCGGCCTATTATAATACTTTCTCAATCATAAATGATGAGAATGTAAAAATGATTACATATTTTAATGAGTGAATACCTATTTTATGCATTAGAATTTTAATTTTAAATAGACATTCTAATTAAAGTTTTTAATTATTTAATATTTAAATTATTCCCATTGGACAGTTTTCTATTTAAAATTATTACTTAGAATTTAAAATTACATTTCCTAATTTTGAAGGCGTCAAATCATTCAACATCGAAGGTTTTTAATTAGATATTATATAATATTATCGGTTATATTCGATTTTGTTTGACTTCGCAAGCGTTCCTCATTTGAAAGATCAATTCAATAATCGATTCAATATAAGTTAACATTTATATATTTGCCAAGACAAAGAAAGTTTTAAATGTAAGTGAAAATTTCGTACAAGTTTCTGGAGTTAATTTTTACATAGAATTGATTGTTGCAGTTTATTTCTAACCTTGGGTCAATATTGATTAATTTGTTTCAAATTATTTAATAAAAAATTGCTGTAAGAAAATGAAAATGTAATACATGTTTCTTTATCCATTTTAGATAAACATTTATATCATCTTTACTTAATACACCGGAATGTGAAATATCAATTGGAAAAATAAATATTTACCTAATTACAAAATTAGCATTAAAATTAATTTTTGTGGCAAAACTTTAACATCGTCCCTAATTTATTTTCAGTACCAATAAAATAAGGATTAGTATTTCAAAACTATTATCATTTTAAACTAATTTGTTATTTTGTAAATTATGTCAGAATCCCTCCTTCTACTTTACCGATGTTTTGAGATAAAAGGGAGAAGCTGCAAGGATAATATATTTAAAATCGTTACCCTTAGAGCTATAGAGCAGCGATTTAACCTACAGGGAAAGAGTAGAGGAAGGTAGTACGAAGAGGGCAGTAGCTACGGACCGCACGAAAGTAGTAGCTATATATATTTTTCCCCCACTCCGCCGCCACTTGCCGCATCTAGGTGTATAATATCTTTGACCGAACTGCCATGGGAAACTTTGTCGGATCTTTTCCGAGCACAATGGAGACCCGAACTCGAAACCTGAACCCGAAGATATCTCTACCCTTTTTTACCGTAGCTACGGTAGAAAAAGAAAGAGTTCTCTTCGGGTTCAAGTTTCGGTTTCAGGTCTCCATTGTGCTCGGGCCCTTAGGAGCAACGGCACCGTAAGTGCCAGGCCTGTAAGTCGTAATCACACTTTTGTGAGTGCGCAAGTGCAACGTGTCCTCTTCTCACGCTCAGGAAAAAAGCGAGTGAGACAGCTTTTGACAGCAAACAGAATGAAGTATGTTTAACAGGTTACGACGTTACGAGAGTTTGTTTTCTTTTTGAAACCGGCAATTTTTTTCGTGCTGTGAAAGAAATTATACGTATAAAGAAGTTACTCATACTCACTTATGAAAAGAGTTTTTAAGCTTGCGAAAGGAGTGCATTATAAAAGTGGTAAGAATATAATTAGATTACGAAGTTGGTATTTTGACCGCTAAAATAAGAAAGAGGATTACGTAACCTTCTTTCGTCTGCACGAATTGCACAAATATATCAATTTACTGATAATCCACCTTGAAATAAATAAAATGAGTTCACACTTCTATTACAAATATGTCATGCCTGTGAAGATAGCACCCCAAATTTGGAATATTCAATTTATTTTGCTTGTAATCGTTTGTAGGTCGTTTGTCGGTGTTTGTAGGTCAACTTTCGACCTTTGACGGTAAAAATTGTAAAAGTTATTAATAATTCAAGTTTAGGGTGCCAACCCTTCTAGAAATAATCGATTGGACACGATTCATAACAATTAAGTGTGATCAAATGTTGAATCGGTTTAAATTGTTGCTAATTGTGTCAATTGTTCCCAATCGGGTTGAATTGACTGAATGCACTTGCCTGCAATGCGCCCTCTGCAGTTTTCGTTTGTAACACACACGACGCGCACGTGTTATTTATAGGTTGGAAATTACATTGTTAATAATTCAACAAAAATTTCAAGTACAAAAATATGAATATTTGTTCAGGCGGCATACCGAATGAAGACTCCAAAGTATGAGGGTGAGGAGTACGTAAACATCATGCCACCTAATGATGTGACAGTGCGATATAGTGCCTTTATCAAGTAGGCAGTAGTAGTTAGATTTAGCGGGTATATTATTGTCAAACGTTTATTTACTTTTTTTTAAAATTAATATTGTTGACATTTTTGGTTTGAAAGCTTAAAAAACCGCTTGTAAATAATTATCACAATATTAAAATGCTGTAGTGACAATTTAACCTCTAATTCAGAATAATTGATATCCAATTGAAAACGATTGGAATCATTAGAACGTAGGATGGCGCCAATATTTTGAAACTCAGACCAAGAAGACCAAGAAGATGAATTTCTACCAAAAAACGAATTTAAACTAAAAAAGATCATTTTCCTACCAAAAATCAAATAAATAAATTTTTAGCAAAAAAAAAAAGAATTAAAAAAATGAATTTGTAACTAAAATTATTGAACATTGAACTGGAACAATAGATACATTTTCATTTGAAAAAAAAAAAAAAATAATTTCCAACCAAAAAATATTCAAAGAAAAAGAATAGTTGAATTTTATGCCAAAAAGATGAATTTTCAACCATAAAGATTATTTTTTACAAAAAAGTCCAATTTTCCACAAAGTACATAAATTTCGAACAAATAGTTTAATTTTCAAATGCAAAATATCGATCAATATTTCACGTAGGAAAAGTTCAATGTTCAAAATATTTTTTCTAGCCATTCAAAACTCCGATTAACTTCGTTTCTCGCCTCGAAATTTTGTTATTGTCCAAGTTAATTTTTAAGCTGAAAAATCGAGAAAAAAATTATTCAATTTGGACAAAAATAATTATTAACTTTTTTCTCCGGCATTTTTTGTGGTAAAATATGTTGATATGGCAGCACACTCAGCTCGCGGGAATTATTACAACAGTTTATTTAATTTCTTTCAATAATCCATAATGTTAAAAATGTATTATTAAAAAAAAAGTAAATAAACATTTTCAAATAATTCCCGCGGTATGAAAGTGCTGCCATCAAACGGCCGCTTTTTTAACCCCGATCGGGAACGATCACAGATTTCACACGATTACAGATCCGCAAGTTGCGGATTTGCGCAAGTCATGAGTATAGTGAAAATAGAGATTTTTCCGTCAGCGGAAAAATCTCCGAATAGCGGTTATTTGAATTCTCGATTTTTTTTTAAGTAGAAAATTTAATGTTTTTTAAATTATAGGCAAGTTTCTTGAGCTAAAAATAATTATGTCCCAATGATCACGATGAATTAAATACATTTTTCAATGTTTTGATGGAAAGAAATGAGCACATGCCAAATCAGCTGATTTCTGTCAAAGTTATGTATGCATGAGTTTCGGGGGTTTCCTGTTTTGTCTCGCTTCTCAAACGAACTAATATTTTCGTGCACATAAGGTAAGTGTTTTTGACAGTTGTTAACACAATAAATTATCATGAGCAAGCATGTTGATTATTATTGTACAGAAGCAACTATAGAGGTTATGTTTGGGGTCATGCCGGCTACGCATTCGTAAAGACGTACCGTAAGTCTTATAAAGGCTGTTGTTTGCAAAAGCATAATATTTTTATGTTAACAAATACTAATTACACTTACCTTCTGTTCAAAAAAAAATTATTTTGTTGAAAGAGCGATACGAATCAGGGGACATCTGAAACGTATGTCCACAGAACTTGGAGAGAAATCATATTATTTGGCATGGGCTTGTTTCTTTTCATTAACACACTTGAAAATGTACTTAATTCATCGCCGTTATTCCTCCATAATTATTTTCAACTCAATACACTTGCCTATAATTTAAAAAACCTAAGTTTCTATTTTCAAAAAATCAAGCATTCAAATTACCGGAAAAATTACGGAAAAATCTCTATATTCGCAACTCATGACTTGCGCAAGTCTGCAACTTGCGGATCTGCAATCGTGTGAAAGGGCCCTGAAACACTCAATCGTTGCCAATCGTTCAGACACGATTAAGAAACACGATTGGGAACAATTGAAATTTTTGGCCATGGACATAGGAAGGTAGGGGACAAGGCACGTCCTCCCAAACTTGGGCGAGGGGATTGAGTATAAGTTACAAGGGGGAGTCTACCATCTTACCATGTAACTTTTGGCGGGAATCTAAAAACAGAAACATGACGAAGCAGTTTTTCATTTGAAAAAACTAATTCTCAAATAAAAAAAAAACAAAATTTTCTACCAAATGATTGAATTTTTGAGAAAAAAATGAACTTTGTACAATATATTTGAATTTTTAATTCAAAAATATAAGGTTATAAATATATTTTCAACCAAATAGTTAAATTATTAACCAACTTTCCGCCAAAAAATATAAGTTTTGAACGAAATTTGAAGTTGCAACAAAATAGTTGAATTTTCGACTAAACAATATCAATCTTAAAATACAAATGGAATAGTTCAATTGCGAGTTGAAAGAAATTAATTTTCAACGAAAAAAAAAGTTTCAACAATAGTTACATTTTCAAGTGAAGATTTGAAAAAAAAATAGAAAAAAATAGTATATTCTGTAACGGTTCCAATTTTATATTGGATAATAACTTCAGTCTCCAGTTTTCACATTTTCAACTTGCTTTAAAATGTTTCATCTTTAAATTTTTTGAAGAGTATTTATTTGTAATTGTCTGCACTTGAAACGTGTACCTTATTCATTCATAAATAATTTATTTGAATGAAATATGAAAAATAATAGAAAGTGTTTACAAAAATGAAAAATAAAGTAGGTATAGGTACAACAAAATCTTTTCACAATCTATATCTTCCAAAGTTCTATTGAACTCTTTAAGCCCCCATTAAAAATTGCGTAAATCCCTTAAAATGTTTGAAATCGTTGAAAATTTCTTAATTTTTTGAAAATGCCTTGGAATATTTTTAAATACCGTGAGATATTTAAAATCTTTAGAAATTCCTTAAAACTTTTCAAACCTCTTTTTAATTCCTTGAAAGTTTTAAAAATATCCTTTAATCTCTAAAATCCTCTGGAATTACTTCAAATTATTGAAAGCTATTACAAATTCCTTGGAATCTTTCAAAATACCCTGAAATACTTTGAATTGTTTATAATCTTTTAAATTCCCTTGTCACATTTAAAGCTCTTAAAACTTCTTTTGCATTTTTAAAAATACTCTAAAATTTATAAAGTAATAAATAAATATATATAAATTAATTATATATATATAGAGAGAGAGAGAGAAAATAATATAAAGTGTTTATAAAAATAAAAAATTAAGTACGAAAATTAGTAAGTAATAATTAATATACAACTATTGAAGGATGAAGAAAAATAACTTTTTTCCGGAATATAATTCTTTTAATATACATTATATACACATCTTACGTGTCATACATCAAATTTACAAGTCTGATCGCAGTGAATTTAGTCATTACTGCCCTTTAAACAGAATAATCTTTCCTTAGAGTTGTCTGACACTTTGGGATTTGTCTACAATCCGAGAGCAGTTATAATTTACACGCACCTTCAAATACTTAGCAACAACTGCTCTCGCGAGATGCAAGGCATGATTCTCAATTGGAGCCTGATCATTGGAATGGTCCTTTATTTGTCTTTCAGGACTTCATTTATTAGGAAAGCTTCGGAAAATCTTTCTGATAGATAGTTCCCTCCCTCGTCTCCACCACTTTCCTTTAATGCCTGATTAAAGACATTTTCAGCTTGACTTTTGAACATTTCCTTTTAAGGCCTCGACACAATCTGCGCAGTTTAATTTATTACTTATAGACCTGACTACAAAACCAGCAATGTTATAATCTCAAAAAAAGCAAGTAGGAACTTCTCAGTTCATGACCTATCAAGCTTCACTAAGTTTGATAGGTTATGTATAACTTAACGCCTTTATACGATAATGTCGCACGGTTTCATTAGGTTTATTAAGTTGCTTTTACCCGTTTCTTTATATTTAACATATATTTAGGTTTATTTAATTTAAAAAATTAATTATTTTTTACTTACATGTGAAACGTAACTTTCCAAGCTTTCTTCTTACTCCTCCTTCCTGTATAATTATTGCAAACAGGAACTACACAATTCACCATTTTTCCTCTTGTCGACGTCTTACAGTTCAACAAGAGAAAATAAAT
>CAKNXH010033720.1:0-18186 GCA_932178445.1 Andricus quercusramuli | reverse complement strand
AACATATGCTAGTTACCAATCTTCGCAATGCTGCTCGCCGGGCTGCCCATTATCATTACTTATACCCATCTGCAAGTAAGTATATTCCCATTTAAGCCTTATTCTAAAACTGTTCATGAGTACACCCGACAATTGTTTTCTACAGTTTTGGACAAAACACGTCGAAAATTTGTATTCTTTCATAAATAAAGCCAGGACAAAAATGGAACTTTCCTTTTTTTAAGAACGTTAAGCAGCTACTTTTTTCCGTCCTTTTTTCGAATGCAAGCACTGATTTTAGAAGCTCCATATCTAAAGTAGTGAATCATTCTACTTTTACTGAACAGGAAGGTATCCCAGGTGTCAGTCGCCGATTTTGATGAGCTGGAAATATACATACGACGAAAATAATTGAAAGTAAGGGAAGATTCATGGGAAAATTCTGAAAAAATATATGCTACAGGACAGTACTGGAGTAAGTTGATCCGTTTTTGCATTTTTTCCAAAAATCATATTTTACGGGTTAACTACGCCTAAACAAACGTTATCATAAATATGCATATACGCAACCTGCGCTTTAGGTGAAACTGTGTGTACGGGGTTTTTTGGATTCAGCGACCCAAAAAACCCCCGTATACACAGTTTCATTCAAATCGCAGATTGCTTATATGCATATTTATGATCAAGTTTGTTTAGGCGTAGTTAACCCGTAAAATATGATTTTTGGAAAAAATGCAAAAACCGATCAACTTACTCTAGTACTGTCCTGTAGCATATATTTTTTTCAGAATTTCCTCATGAATTTTCCCTTACTCTCAATTATTTTCGTCGTATGTAGGGGGTGGTTTACCCCCTTACAATTTTTTAATGACGCCGAGCAAATCGCGTTTCTCATCCCTTATTGTGACGAAACTTTTCCGAATGGTTTCGTTCCACAACATTGTCTTCTTAAATGTGAACCACTCAAACAGTCACTTATTACCCCCATTTTTGAGGGGCTGTTTCACCCCCTTGAACTGTTTTTCCGCAGATTTAAAAAAATACGTGTCGCTTAGTTTTTGGTCCTCTACAACATATTTCGAGCTCATCAAAATCGGCGACGGACACCTTGTGAGTTTGTCCTTGTGAGTTAGTCTACACATTATGGTGCAGAGATTTTGAAAAATGTTGACTTTTTTGTCAATTTTATATCAAAAAATGAGATATGAATAAAATTTACAAATTTTTTATTTTTGCAGATCACAGAGGGTTGCAGTCCTCTAAGGATTACATTTCTTCGGCAAGGCAATCCCCCGAAAGTGACATGTATACCCAGTTAACATGGATGGTGGAATTTTTAACAAACAAAAAAAATAAAGTATCAAACTAACTCTAATGTGAGGTTACCATTTCTATGCAACAAAAATTAACCTTGGTAGTGGGACAGTTACTCTGCGACAAGGTACTGTTTCCTTCTGACTAGGGATACGGAAATTACCTACTGTCAATCGTTTTTACAATTTTGCGGCAAAAACAATAGATGGTGGTTTCGTACCCGAAGTCAGAGAGAGATGGCACCATATCTTGAAATTATGTTTAACAATATTTATCACAAAGTTTTCACTGTGTTTGTGAAAGTAGTCTGTTAAAGTAGCATACTACAATGTAAATCACACGTGTATAATTTGGGCAATGAACTGTACTGAAAATAAACATGTTTTAAATATATAGATGTATTCCGTGTAAATATTTGTTATACCTCAAAAGGAAAGCAATACTGAGTTCTTCTCTAACCGAAAAAAATTATAATTCAGATCTGGAACAAGGACTTTTTCAAAAAAAATTATAATTTTGACTTTTTAAGATGGCCAGTTTGAGCTTCTAGGTAGTGCCAAGTACCATCCACAATTTTTTCTTCATAGTCAGGCAGACCATAATTTTTTAGTGAGTTTCAGTATTGACAGGTGATTGAGAATTACCATCAGTATAGTCAAATAGACGCTGCAGAATGTCAAACAGAAGTAACTACGTCGAACAGTCGTCAACAGGTCGATAATGTCGAACAGTGGATCAAGTGATTTTCGTTCTGTTTTTAAACATCAAATTCGATACTTCCAAGGGATTTAGGACAAAGGCGTCACTCATTAATCAGTGCGTATTCTCAACATTTTCGACCAAAAACGGGCTCCAATTTCGTGATTCTTTGATAAAGAAACAAGACTTGCCAGATTTGTAATAGGCATTCATATTGTTTTATAAATTTTCCAGTGTTAAAAATGTTTTATTTCAGTGCAGTGACGACGTTTCCTCAGCCTCTCTTCCTCAAAGTGATTTGTAGTCAAAGTTTTTATGCATATGTCGTCATGTCTCAGGCATCCTACTCTTTAAAAATAATAAAGATGCTTTCAGAATTGATGGATTTTATACCAATTTTCATGTTTTTCCGGATTCATTTATTAATTTAGAATTCCATCTCCCGTCTCTGTCACTCTTATGAATATATATTCAGGTAGTAGGAAAACAGATAATAAAGTTGTTTCTTTGATATTTTATCAAGTTGAAATTCCTGAGATAATCAGGGTTGAACTCCAGGATCGTCAACTACAATCGCGGATAGTGAAGCTGACCGTCAAATTTTGACACTAGATGTTCAGGCTGGCTAGCCATTTTTCTCTGTGAAGACTCCGGACTCGAAATTTAGACCCTACTTTGAACCTGCAGTTCCTCAATAGAACCTGCTTTAACGCTATTTAAACCTACAGCCCCTACTTTGAGGTTTTTACTCCTAGAGAATGAAATATTAGAGCCTTCTTTGACTCCGTTTGAACGTACAGGCCCTACTTTCAATACTTAGAAGCTACACCCAGGAAACAAGAACCCATTGAAAAGGCGACTCCGTGAATTGCGTATATGTCATTTGCAGATTAAAATTTTTAAAACTGAATTGGTGTACGACTATGTGAGTCGGTCAGTTTCTCGATACTAGGAGCAATAAAAAGTATCTGCGAGCCAAAATGAAAGGATTCTTTCTAAAAATGTTAATTTTTAAAAAAAACTAAAACTAAAGTTTACATTTGAGCCTTAAGGTATCGAATGCTTTCGTCCCAAGTTTTCAGAAAAGAATATAAAGCAGATTTTCAACTTGCGAAAGACAACCAAATTTGGAGGTTACGGGCAAAAAAATTAAATAAAAAATTTTCAGACTAGTCTGTAATTTCAACCCAAATCGGTTTCATTCTTTCCAGGAATCTTTCCACTAAACTGAAGTGAACGTCAACGATATTTGACAAATAATCTTTCAAATTATATTATAAAAGACACTAGAAGCAAAGAATTGTATACTTCATGAGTTTTGTTTCAATATTAAGTTCCTGCGGTACAGTTGATAGTGAAAGTATTTCTGCAGAGAAGGGGACCCAAAATGGAAATTTATAAAGAGTAGAGAAATGACGCCATTATTATTTGTATTATTATTATAACTATTATTATAGACAGTGTAGGGGCTGGAGCGCCAACGTAGGTTCTAATTTAGACCCTACTTTGACGCTAAACGTGGAGAAGCGGCCGATTTCGGACATTTTTAGCTTCAAAGTAGGGTCTAAATTGAATTGAAATCGCTGCTTATTGCGAACCTACTTTGCTGCTTCAGAGCCTAATAAGGTAGGACTTATAGGTTCAAAGTAGGGCCTAAATTTCGACTCGGCTTGCCATCATCACTATAATCATCGTCATGTCTTGCCAACCTCGTGAGGGGTTGCTGGTCCCCAATCGGGCTCCTTCCAAGGTTACGGATAAGGAAATGCCTCCCAAATATGAGTGGTGCCGAGGAAATCAAATACCCGGGGCAGACAAAAACCAGAAGGGTCGGGGAAAGTCGGAAAAAGACGCTGTGGAAACTCAATTAACCCATTATGGAAAGAGATCGAGGCAGCCCACTCTAAGCCCCGTAGAGGCGAGCACCTTGATACCGAAACAGGAGAAGCTGAGTATCCGTGCTGCTGCAGCGACGTCCTCAACTCCCAAGAAGGATGCAGGAGGGGTGCCTACATCTGTACCCAAAGCAATGAAGAAGAAGAAGCCGAGGCGAGCTCGACCAGAGGCGGTCTGAGGAAACAGCGATGAAATTGGTATGCGCAGGGCACAGGGGCCTGGGGCCATCACCGCACTACTGAGGACGATGCGTACATCCTGGTTGAGACATAAAGGAGATTGCGAAGGTGCAGAACGTCCGGCACAAAAACGGCACCCCCTGTAGTTATGCAGAAGCGGTTCCGGGGGCATCCCTGCCAAGGAGAAGGGGTGGTGTTTTTTAGGGGGCCCTTAATAGCAACATTATAATGGAAAGTTAAGATCATTATGTATATTATTAAAATATATATCACGATCATTGTAGCGATGCCATTAAGATCCCCACACTACCGAGAGGTACGGACCCCTCTCGTGGTGTTCTTAGAACATTTCTCACCGAACCTTGTTTTCTTGCGAACATGGACTTTTGTCACTTTCCTATATCTTTTCAAGTTATTCATTCAGTATTAAAAAATTCAAAGAATTTAGTATTAAATCTTAGAAAAAGTTTAGGGGCTGCATGATAAAACAAAACAACAGTATAGCAAATGAGGTACAATGCATTTAATGAAGATATGACCGAATATTTTCCATATTATTTAACGTTCGCTTCATAAGATAAAATCTATTCTATTTTATTCCTCAGAATCCTTTAGGACCCAAGTTTATTTCTTGAGTTGAAGGAAACTCATTTACTATAATAGCACTGATCAGCATATCCGCATAGTTGTAAATTGGAATCTTTCGAACATGAATAATTTTTTATTGTAAATTTAAAAAATATATGTGCAAGATTGTTTGGTTTTACTTTTGAATTATTTCTCAACTGTACAATTTCAAAGTGAATCATCTCAGTTAACGCTTGAAAAATTTTATATTCAAATATCAAAAGACAATTTTCAGTTTAAATCTATCGAAATGGTACCATTCCAGATTGAGTCTTAATGTTTTAGCAATTTGAAGCTTGCAGCTGCCAGAACATTGAATAAGAAATTGAGAGTGTTCCGAATTAGGCAATTTCAAATCAAGACTCCTAAAATTAAAACGCCTAATGGAAAGGACCCAGAGTTAGTGTATGTTTTGAAATAAATGATATAATCACAGAATTGCATTATTCAGCACAATTGGGTAATTATTTAGAATTGAAAGCAGTCAGACATAAATAATTTCAATGTCAATTTTTCAAAATCGGACAATTTTAAATTGACAGCTTTTGGACTTGAATAATTTTGAATTGCGGAAAAAAAGAATCTAAATAAAGTTGTTCGGTCTAAATTTAAATCGTTTCGAATTGCTCAATTTTAAAGTAAAAGCCATAGTTCTTACAAAATTTTTAATTGAATTATCAAAAGACTACTTCAAATTTAAATTGTTTAAAATGGAAGTTTGAACCGGCAAAAATGTAATAATTTTGAATTGAATACGTTTAAAATTAAACAATTTTGAATGAAAACGTTTCAAATAGAATGGAGAAGCCGCAAGTAAAATCACCAGAATAAATATATTGCCTCGTGCCAATAAGATTAAATATAATTTTCATTTTTTCATAGATCTCAATTTTCCACAACGCTTTTTGTCAGTCCGAAAAGTGACTTCAAATTTTGACAAAATTTTTCATTCTTACGGGAAATCAGTAGCAGTTGAATAGAAAAACTTTTAAAGTCATAGTATTGATAAATGATAAACACGTGGAGAAAGTTTTACATCGCGAATTAAAACAGCGAAATTCATTTCAAAGATACTCATGACATCATATGAATGATATTAGCCTTTTATCTTATATTTTATAATTTTTAAACACGTTCCAATTTTACTCAGATGGTACGATTTCCGAACGAGGTCAATATTCACATTCTACGTAAATCTCTCAGATAATTTATCGTAAGATATTGTGTATAAATCCATGAAAAAATGATCGAAGATTGTTATTAGAAAAATTAATTCATAAAAGCAACAAAATTATTTGCATGCTCAAGCTTAACCTGTCAATAATTTATTTATCTCATACAGAATGGAAGACTTTGAAGAATCGAAGGAACTGGTTAAAAAATAGGGGTGACGGACAACTTTGCACGTAGCAACTTTGCACGTGCCCAACTGTGCACGCCGATGGCAGAACGGACAACTGTGCACGTCCATCTGTGCACGTCCATGACCACAGGAGCCCATCTGTGCACGTCGAAATTTCGACGTGTACAGTTGTCATTTGGACAACTGTGCACGTGCACAGATGGTACTTGGACAACTGTGCACGTCGAAATTTAGACGTGCACAGTTGTCACTTGGACAACTGTGCACGTGCAAAGATGGTACTTGGACAACTGTGCACGTCGAAATTTAGACGTGCACAGATGGACTCTTGTGCACTTTGCCGTGCACAGATGTCACTTTCCTAACTGTACACGTGCACAGATGTCACTTGCCCAACTGTGCACGTGCACAGATGTCACTTGCCCAACTGTGCACGTGCACAGATGTCCCTTTCCCAACTGTGCACGTGCACAGATGTCACTTGCCCAACTGTGCACGTGCACAGATGTCCCTTTCCCAACTGTGCACGTGCACGGATGTCACTTGCCCAACTGTACACGTTTATCTCCTTACGTAAGGGTTGTACTTAAGTAATTCAGAGAGTTCAAGGAATTCAGAGAATTCAAAGAATTCAGAAAGTTCGAAGAATTCACAGAATTCAAGGGATTCAGAGAAAGCAAGGCATTCAGCAAATTGGAGGCATTCAGCGAATTGAAGGAATTCAACAAACTTAAGTAATTCAGAGAATTCAACAAATCCAGGGAATGCAGAGAATTCAGGGAATTCAGAGAGTTCAAGGATTCAGAGAAGTCAAAGAATTCAGAAAATTCAAAGAATTCTGAAAATTCGAAGAATTCAGTCAATTCAAGGATTCAGAGAATACAAGGAAGTCACAGAATTCAAGGATTCAGATAATTCAGAGGATTCCGAGACTTTAGAGAATACAGGGAATTCAGAGAATTCAAGGATTTCAGAGAATTCAAGGAATTCAGAGAATTTAAGTAATTCAGAGAGTTCAAGGAATTCAGAGAATTCAAGGATTCTGAGAACTCAAGGATTCAGAGAATTCAAGGAGTTGAGAGAATTCAAGGAATTCAGAGAATTCAAGTAATTCAGAGAGTTCAAGGAATTCAGAGAATTCAAAGAATTCAGAAAATTCGAAGAATTCACAGATTTCCAGGAATTCAGAGAATTGAAGGAATTCAGAGAATTTAAGTTATTCAGAGAGTTCAAGGAATTCAGAGAATTCAAAGAATTCAGAAAATTCGAAGAATTCACAGATTTCCAGGAATTCAGAGAATTGAAGAAATTCAGAGAAAGCAAGGCATTCAGCAAATGGGAGGCATTCAGGTCGAACAAAGAGAGATTTTCATATATCTTAAATAATTTGGAAAGAATAATTTCTTAAAAATAATATTTGAAATATTTTCAAACTAACATGAAGAAAGTTAATACGCTCAATTCCACCAGGATTTAATAATTTTAACTGTTAAAAATTTATTATACATAGATACAGAGGATCACCCTCGTATAAAGCCTTACGTAAGGACATAAACGTGCACAGTTGGGCAAGTGACATCTGTGCACGTGCACAGTTGGGAAAGGGACATCTGTGCACGTGCACAGTTGGGCAAGTGACATCTGTGCACGTGCACAGTTAGGCAAGGGACATCTGTGCACGTGCACAGTTGGGCAAGTGACATCTGTGCACGTGCACAGTTAGGAAAGTGACATCTGTGCACGTTAAAGTGCATAGGAGTCCATCTGTGCACGTCTAAATTTCGACGTGTACAGTTGTCATTTGGACAACTGTGCACGTGCACAGATGGTACTTGGACAACTCTGCACGTCGAAATTTAGACGTGCACAGTTGTCACTTGGACAACTGTGCACGTGCACAGTTGGTACTTGGACAACTGTGCACGTGCACAGATGGCACGTGCACAGTTGGCACGTGCACAGTTGTCCGTCTAACCAACGACGTGCACAGTTGTCCGTCTGGCCATCGACGTGCACAGTTGGGCACGTGCAAAGTTGCTACGTGCAAAGTTGACCCCATCCCAAAAATAGTGTGAGCAATTTATTTTCTGAAAAATGGTAATTTGTCAGAGGAAAAAATTTTCATCGATATGTCAAAAAGACATATGTCAATTTTTTAATTCGAAAATAGCAAGTAAGTGGTAAAAGTGCTGATTATAAAACTCGTTACTAATATTGCTACTCATAATCTGGCCGTCCATAAACTACGTCACCAATTTTTGGTTATTTCCGACTCCCCGCCCCTATCGTAATTGACGTGACGTTGCCCAATATTCTCTCAGCAAAAAAAATCTTTAATTCATGTCCTAAAACATATTTGAACCCAAAGAGGATCGAAGAGGTAGTGCATAGTTAGAAAGAATGAAAACCGTGAGTGAACCGTACACTGGGTGTTGAACATTGTGAAATGGGTGTGTAGAGCAACGAGTATCACCAAAAATGACGTTGACTACTTCAAAATCTGGAAATGTACTTGAAAAGTTTGACAGTCTGATTGTTAAGCAAGTACCTTGCATAGCCTCCATACGCTGAGCGTTACCTTCTGATGAGAATTCGTAGCGTCGCAGCATTTGCGCCGTCATTTCCAACTTTTTCAGCAATATTCACTTGTGTTTTCGTTGTTTGTTCATTCTTCAATAACCTCTGCTCCTCCACTGGAGTTGAAAGCCCTTCTCAGCGTCGCAGGATTTGTTCCGACACCAACTGTTTCAGCGATATTCATTTATTCCGTCACTTCATATGTTTCAGCAACATTGACATGATGGTCAAAAGGAACCTCGGCCTGCATGTGCATGGATATGAATGGAAGGATCCCTATAAACAAGCTCTCCTGGCATGCGTGATTACGGTACGGTAGAAAGTTGGAAGAGCATAGCTAACACGAGCCTTCTTGATCCCTGGGTCGAGGCCCCTCCCGGACCGATTTACAGCTTTGAAATCGGGACAGGAATAACCTGCGGCCCGTATAGCGACCAAGAAACAGCCCTCCGTTTGTTATAGCGGTCTGCCATCGGGTATTTGAACATTTAGTGTCTCACTCAACGCGACTAACCCCCTAAGCCATGGGTATGGAGTGATCGTGCTCGTGGAACTTTGACACCTAGGACTTACGAAGGCGTCATAACGGCCTTTCGGGGACACCAGACAACCTCCCCGAGTAATTAGTTTTTCCCTGCATGCGGGGCTCGGCAGGGGCGGACCTTTATTCCCCTAGCTTCTCGTGGGATCAGAATGAACACCCATGACATCAAAAATGGAAAAATAGGAGAAAGTGAGGTGGCGGAGGGGGGAGAAGGGTTAGGGCTCAATGAGTCTAACATTACCCTTTCCTCCCCAGCTGTCTCTCCGGCAAGACAAATACCCGGACTCGATGCTCACTATGGAGCAGTATAAGAACTTCAGGGAGGCTAACTGGAGGGCGCTCACTAGAGTGTCCATAGATCAATGGCCAAAATTCGTGACGTCCTTCTGCAGGGGAGTGGTCTTCGTATTTGTGGCAGCTGACCTAGCAACTAAAGCTTGGCTTCTCAAGCCATGGGAAGGTGCAGGTCCTAAGGTGGGCGGGGTTGACTGCTCCAGAAGATGGTTAGGACTACGGCGTAGTTCCCGCGTAAACAGGAAAACCCGTCTGAGGTACTCCGGCGGCTAGAGGGATTCAACCCCTCACTTAAGACAGCGTACTGGCAAATGGTCAGGCCCGATAGGCTTCAGGGAGAGAAAACAGTAGGAGGCACCAGGAATCTCCTAGTTGTGCAGTTTCCTGAGTCCCAGAAGAGGGCTCTCACGGCCCTCAACAACTCACTTTAGACCGGTCAGCTTTAGGGCTGCCGGCCAGGGACAGGAGGAGTCTGTTAAGACACAGAAAGATCAGGAACAGACCTAAATGACTTCTTCTGGTCTAACCATTGCCCAAATTAACGTTCCAAGAACGTTGGTTAGTTCGAGATACCATAAGGTGATTAGGGGGGGAGGGGGCTGGTCTTTTTTGTTAGAGGAACTCCAAACCAAGAGCCTGCATACTGGCGAAGGAAGTTAACGCTGTGCCGCTGCTTGAGCTATGTTCGAGAGCCCTGATGATGATAGCTATGGATCACAAAGGAATAGGACGGCTAGTTCAGGGATCGGCTTATTTTCCTTATGACAGCGATACCAATCCACCAGTGAAGGTGTACACTGGTGGAATATTGCATGGTAAGGGGTATTCCTTTTCTGCTGGGATGCGATGCTAATTCCCAACCCCGACTTTCCGTAACTCGGTCAGGGAGGAAGTCATTGGCATCACTCTCTGCACCAGTAGTACTGTACTCGTACTGTAACCTCCGCGTGGTGGGCCCTGGGAAGTATAGTTATTGTAGGCTGACTGCAGACGTTCAAACAGAAAAGGGACATATTTTAGTACATTTATCATACATATTATGAAATGTGGAACTCTTAACTGGGTGTCAGCTAAATTGGAAATTACCCAAATTCTTTTTTTGTGATAGTCGTTGCTCTACATACCCATTTCACAATGTACAACATCCACAGTGTACGGTGCACTCACGGCTTTTATTTTTTCTAACTATATGCTCTATTTCTTCGATCCTGTTGGGGATCAAATATATTTCAGGATACGAATTGCATATTTTGTTGGTGTAAGATGAAAATGGTACTAGGAACAAAACCCATAAAAAAAATTTCGAACATTTCAAAATTATTTTTTTTGAGATTATGTTTGTACATCCTGATATTGAGTCCGATAACATATTTTTTGCTCATCAAAACCGGTCAAGACGTTCTCGAGAAAAACGACATTTTCGATTTCCTTCTAACCCCCATAACTCTCATTGAAATAATTTCTGTTAAATAATATTCCACGGTACTTCACTACCGATTTATGCCATCTTATGGTGAAAATATGGACCTGATCGGGCCAAGGGCAGCACACACATGCTTATCCTGATACGCCCTTTCCAAACAAAAATGGTTAAGTAAAATTTTCAGACAAAAAAATGAATTTTCCCCACAGGGAATATTAATTTTTTACCAAAAAAGATAAATTTTCCACCGAATACATCAATTTGTAACAAATTTATGGAATTTGGAAGCGGAAAAGGAAAATTATCTACAAAACAGTTGAATTTTCAACCCGAAAATATAATTTTTCTACAAAAAAGTTTACTTTCTACAAAATAGTTCAATTTTCTTCCAAATAATTTCATGTTTCAATAATTTCATGTTTAACCGAAAATATAAACTTTCAACAAAAGATTTGATTTTTTTCAAATTGTTGAATTTTCCAGTCAAAAAGCTGACATTCCCAACAAAGCAGTTTAATTTTCAACTAGAAAATATGAATTTTCAACCATAATAATGAGTCTTCAACGAACAAAATTAATTTTCATTAAGGTAGCTCAAATTTCAACCAGATCTTTGGGACCAGATCGTTAGGACTGAAAATTTTTAGAATCAATTATTCAAATAGTTTCAAATTATTAAATTTCAAACTGCAAGCCATAATGCTCACAACATTTTTGATTGAATTATCAAAAGACTATTTCAAATTTCAATTGTTCAAAGTGGAAGCTTGAACTGCCCACAGGTTCAAGCACACAGGTTCAGTGTAAGTTTGAAAAAAATGCAAAAATCACATGTAAAATCACCAGAATAAATATATGTGAATCGAAACACTTTTAAAGCCATAATATTGAAAAATGATGAACACGTGTGGAAAGTATTACAGCACACATTAAAACTAGAACATTCATTTTGAAGGTAACAATGACATCGCATGAATGGTATTAGCCATTTATCTTATATTGTATAATTTTTGAACACGTTGCAATTTTATTCAGATGGTATATACTGTTCCGGTACGAGCTGAATATTCACATTCTAAGCCTCTCAGATAATTTATCGGATGACATTGTGTGTCAATTTATTAAAAAAATAAACAGTTTTTCCATCAAATAAGTATTTTCAATAAGAAGCATGAAAAACTGCAAATATTTATTCCTCAAATTGAATTATTAATTAAGAAATAGATCATCGTAAGTGGGGAAAATATTATTAGAACTGTTTGAAACTTTGATGTTCACACGAAATATACCCTAGCGATGCCTAAAAGTCACTGATATATGAAAAAAAGTCAAGAGAAGAAAAACGCCGCTTTTTGGAAGTCCTACAATACTGTCATTACAACTTTTTTTATTTTCTTGAAGAATCGAATACTAAAATGTTTTGACCACATTGCTGGTATTAATCGCCAAAATAAATAATAAAAAATCGCAAATTCTATTTTCCTGTCAAATTAATAAGCAGTCTCAGACCGAGGTAAATGAATAAATATAATATACATTTGATATAATAGAGTTAAACTTAATGTAGAAAAGTTTGTTACAGCTGAAGGAGCTTTAACAAAAGAGAATTAACAATCACCAAATGACAGTTGTGCATGCTTTGATCATCATAATTTTAAAAGGTGGATTTAAATGATTCTAATGGGTTCGTCGTTAAACAACGTTACCAACTTTGGGTTGTTTTATCCTCCCCTCCCCAATCATTGACGACTGCATTTTTGTATTACACCTCCTCCCCTCTCTAGAAAAGTGATGTAGCTTAATATTATGTCAAAACAGGCCAAATAGGATGAGTTTTCAATAAAACCAGAAGAACAATAGGGAAATCAAATATTTCAAATACAATTAATACATATATACCAAATTGCATTCAATATGGAACACTTGAATCAATTTTATGAGTCAAAAGACGAATTTTCATCAAAATGTTTGAATTTTCTACAAATAGTTGAATTTTCAACTCACGAAGTATAAATTTCCAGCCACGAATCGATAAGTACAATTTTCAGACAAAAAAATTAATTTTTCCCAAAGGGAATATTGATTTTTTACCAAAAAGGACGAATTTTTAACCAAATACATCAATTTCCGAAAAATTTGTTGTATTTGAAAGCGAAGAAGGCGAATTATCTGCGGAACAGTTACATTTGTAACCCGAAAATATAATTTTTCTAGAAAAGAGTTTATTTTCTACAAATTAGTTCAATTTTCAACCCTTACATATGAATTTTGAACATAAATTATGAATCTTTAACAGCAACAAAAATGAATTCTTAATAATATAGCTCATATTTTAAGCAGATCGTTGAGTTTTTTCTCCAATGAACAATAGCAGCAGGTTTCCTGCTAAATAACCATTTTGGAAAATTCATTTAAATACTTGAGAACCCAAGAATGATAATTTTAAAATGCTGTTTATCTTTTTTCTATTCTTTGAGCTTTTCTTAATTTTTTACTCTATTTTTATCAGTAGGAAGCCTTGAGCTGCTTGAAGATTCTTCAACAATAGATGTAAAATTAATTAACAAAAAAAAAACAGACAATTTAAGCATAAAAGAGTTCCCTTTTTACCACTATAAATTCAAATCCGTTACAAGTTGATTGATTAAATTAATCCAGCATGCCCTGACTGAAAAAATCTGTCATTTCTATTGAAAAAAGAATCGTTTTAACAGATGAATCAGTTAATAATTCAGACTGATTCGAGAAGTCCCATGAAATAACTGATCTTCTAGCAATAGAAGTGACTGATTAGTTCACTGAAAGTTTCTATTTCGTTTTTTGTTGAAAACTGATATTTTTCAGTTAAAAATTCATCTCTTAGTTTGATGATTTAACTATTCTGTTAAAAATTTGTATCTTTTGGTTCAATTAAATAATTTGCAGATTCTTGATTTCAGTTAAAAATTAATTTTTGTATTACAAATTTTTTCCACCTAAAAATGTAATTATTCCATTTTTAATTGGAAATTGACATTTGTAATAAAAATTGATCTTTTTTATTTGATTCAAAAATAACAATGTTCAGCAGAAAATTAACTTTTTTGTTAAGAATTTATATTTTTGGGTTGAATAGTTAATTTTTTTGTAGAAAAATTGTCTTTTAGACTTTAAATTCCACAATTTGGTCAAAAATTCTTGTTTTATGGTAGAAAAAGTGTCAAAAGGATGGCTTTTGTAACAAATGGAATCTCCTTTTAAATTTAAGCTCTAGCGGAATTTCATTTATTTAAAAAGTAATCTTTTTACAGCAAAGATTATTCTTTTGCGTCAAATTTCATCTAATCTTCTAGCCTTTCCAGCCATTGTTCTCTTTAAGAGGACGATGGTTTTGTTTCTGAACAAATTTTTCTGTGATTATCCATTATCAACAATCAACATATCCCTACCTCGCCAGTCATCTGGCAGCGAGGTTGCTATAAAAAGCGAAGCAAAGCGACTGATATTATTACTGTGGGTTTGAATTATATATTGAAAACTTGAAGAAGAACACGAA
The DNA here is from genome assembly GCA_932178445.1 of Andricus quercusramuli. NCBI lineage: Eukaryota > Metazoa > Arthropoda > Insecta > Hymenoptera > Cynipidae > Andricus > Andricus quercusramuli. Next base: position 3,756 of record CAKNXH010033720.1, on the reverse strand, counting down.
TTCAAGATGAAATCTACTACTCCAACGAGGTTATGCCATTTTTGGACTTATGTTCTCATGGCTCTTGTAATCTTCCAGCAAGCAGAATTTGCTTACAGCCAGCAAATAGCTTATTATCCAACTCAAACACGCCAAATTTTATGCGGTTACGATCTCTATGCCGCTCTTGATAGGGTGTGCCGAAATGGCTATGATCTAAACAAGGAACAGTCCCTCCCTTCAAAGTGCTGCTACCAAGGTTGCGCAGAACTTGAACTCTACACCGTTTGCAAGTAAGTATCTTCCTATTTAACCCTTCATCTAAAACTGTTTATGAGTACACACCAAATAAAATGCAAAATTTGCTTACAGCCAGCAGCCGCAACCTACTCCATATCGACCACGTTATATTTTGTGCGGTAACGATTTTTATACCGCTCTTGATTCGCTGTGCGTAAATGGCTATGAAAGAACATATGCTAGTTACCAATCTGCGCAATGCTGCTCGCCGGGCTGCCCATTATCATTACTTATACCCATCTGCAAGTAAGTATATTCCCATTTAAGCCTTATTCTAAAACTGTTCATGAGTACACCTCAAAATTGTTTTCTACAGTTTTGGACAAAACACGTCAAAAATTTGATTCTTCTATAAATAAAGACAGCACACAATTGTAATCTTCCTTTTTTTGTTAAGAAAGTTGAGCGGCTACTTTTTTCCGTCCCATTTTCGAATACAAGCATTGATTTTAGAAGTTCTATATCTGAATTAGTGAATCATTCTACTTTTACTGAGTTAGTCTACACATTATGTTGCAGAGATTTTGAAAAATGTTAACTTTTTTCAATTTGATATCCACAAAGGAGATTTGCATGAAATTCACAAATTATTTTTTTGCAGATCACAGAGGGTTGCAGTCCTCTAAGGATTACACTTTTTCGGCATGGCAATCCCCTGAAAGTGACATTTATACCCAGTTAACATGGATGGTGGACTTTTTAAGAATAGGAACAAAATAAAGTGTCAATCTAACTATAATGTGAGGGTAACATTTCTATGCAACAAAAATTAACCATGGTAGTGTGACAGTTACTCTGCGACAAGGTGCTGTTTCCTTCTAACTAGGGGTACGAAGATCACCTACTGCCAATTGTTTTTACGATTTTGCGGCAAAAACAATAGATGGTGGTTTCGTACCCGAAGTCAGAGCGAGATGGCATCATATCTTGAAATTAGGTGCAACAATATTTATCTCAAAGTTTTGACTGTGTTTGTGAAAGTAGTCTGTTAAAGTAGCATACTACAATGTAAATCACATGTGTGTAATTTGGGCAATGAACTGTACTGAAAATAAACATGTTTTAAATATATAGATGTATTCCGTGTAAATATTTGTTATACCTCAAAAAGAAAGTAATACTGTGTTCTTCTCTAACCGAAAAAAATTATAATTCAGATCTGGAACACGGACTTTTTCAAAAGAATTATAATCTTGACTTTTTAAGATGGCCAGTTTGAGCTTCTAGGTGGTGCCAAGTACCGTCCACAATTTTTTCTTTATAGTCAGGCAGACCATCATTTTTTTGTCCGTTTCTGTATTGACAGGTGATTTAGAATTACCATCAGTACAGTCAAATAGACGCTGCAGAATTTCGAACAGAAGTAACTACGTCGAACAATCGCCAACATGTCGAATATGTGGAACAGTGGGTCAAGTGATTCTCGTCCTGTTTTTAAACGTCAAATTCGATACTTCCAAGGGATTTAGGACAAAGGCGTCACTCATTAATCAGTTTCGAGTATTAAAAATGTTTTATTTCAGTGCAGTGACGACGTTTCCTCAGCCTCTCCTCCTCAAAGTAATATGTAGTCAAAGTTTTTATGCATATGAAGTCATATCTCAGGCATCCTACTCTTTAAAAATAATAAAGATGCTTCCAGAATTGATGGATTTCATACCAATTTTAATGTTTTTCCTGATTCATTTATTAATTTAGATTTCGATCTCTCGTCTCCGTCACTCTTATGAATATATATTTAGGTAGTAGTAAAACAGATAATAAAGTTGTTTCTTTGATATTATATCAAGCTAATATTCCTGAGGTAATCAGGTTTGAACTCCAGGATCGTCAACTACACTCGAGGATCGTGAAGGTGACCGTCAAATTTTGACACTAGATGTTCAGGCTGGCTAGCCATTTTTCTCCGTGAAGATTCCCGACTCGAAATTTAGACCCCACTTTAAACCTGCAGCTCCTCATTAGAACCTGCTTCGACGCTATTTAATTCGCGACCCCGCGAATTACGTATCTGTCATTTGCAGATTAAGATTTTTAAAACTGAATTGGTTTGCGGCTATGTGAGTCGGTCAGTTTCTCGATGCTAGGAGTAATAAGAAGTATCTGCAAGCAAAAATGAAAGTATTCTTTCTAAAAATGTTAATTTTTAAAAGAAACTAAAACTAAAGTTTACATTTGAGCCTTAAGGTATCGAATGCTATCGTCCCAAGTTGTCAGAAAAGAATATAAAGCAGATTTTCAACTTGCGAAAGACAACCAAATTTGGGGTTACGGGCAAAAAAATTAAATAAAAAATTGTCAGACTAGTCTGTAATTTCAACCCAAATCGGTTTCATTCTTTTCAGGAACCTTTCCACTAAACTGAAGTGAACGTCAACGATATTTGACAAATAAGCTTTCAAATTATATTATAAAAAACACTAGAAACAAAGAATTGTATACTTCATGAGTTTTGTTTCAATATTAAATTCCTGAGGTACAGTTGATAGTGAAAGTATTTCTTCAGGGAAGGGGACCCAAAATAAACATTTCTAATCATTTCCGAAATGACGGCATTATTATTTGTATTATTATTATTATTATAGACAGTGTAGGGGCTGGAGCGCCAATGCAGGTTCTAATTTAGACCCTCCTTTGACGCTAAACGTGGAGAAACGGCTGATTTCGGATATTTTTAGCGTCAAAGTAGGGTCTAAATTGAAATGAAAATCGCTGCTTATTTTGAACCTACTTTGCTGCTCCAGAGCCTACTGAGGTAGGAGTTATAGGTTCAAAGTAGGGCCTAAATTTCGATTCGGGTGGTCATCATCATTATAATCATCATGTCTTGCGAACCTCGTGTGGGGTTGCTGGTCCCCCATCGGGCGCCTTCCAAGGTTGCGGATAGGAAAACGCCTCCCAGACATGGGTGGTGCCGAGGAAATCAAATACCCGGGCAGACAAAAGCCAGCTATGCAGGGCAATACAGACGGAAAAGACGCTGTGGAAACTCCATTAACCCATTATGGGAAGAGAGCGAGGCAGCCCGCTCTAAGCCCCTTAGAGACGAGCGACTTGATACCAAAGCAGAAGAAGCTGAGGATCCCTGCTGCTGTAGCGACGTCCTCAACTCCCAAGAAGGATGCAGGAGGGATGCCTACATCTGCACCCAAAGCAATGAAGAAGAAGAAGAAGCCGAGGCGAGCATGACCAGAGGCGATTTTAATCAGACTGTCTGAGGGCTCGAGTTACGCTGAGGTCCTACACGACCTCAAATCAGGGGTGTCAGGGAAACAAGGAACGGAGAGGTCCTTGTAGAGATCGGGCCTGCAGCGCAGTGTTCACAGATCGTGGGAGCTGGCGGCCCCCACCACGACTCCCATGTGGGAGCGACACACGTAAACGCCGCGTGTCGGTGTGTCCCCACTCCGTCACTTGATTCCACGCTCCGCGGCAACTAAAATTTGTCGGCTCGGATGATTTCACTGTCTCCTTCGT
>CAKNXH010033716.1:0-13205 GCA_932178445.1 Andricus quercusramuli | reverse complement strand
ACAAAGCCTTCTGAAATCTTGCAAATGTTACAAAATTATTTCCTTTATAATTAAATTTTTTTAAATGCATAGCTCTTTCTCTCTCTCTCTCTCTCTCCCTCTCTCACTTTTCTCTCTCTAGCCTATACATATGTACTTTATACCTTGCTGTAACTTTATTATTAGTTGATTTTTTAGAATATAAAAATTAATGTAGTCTATAACTTATAAGTCAATTACATCACATGGTTCTCTCTTGCACATGCTTCATTCATATTATTATTTATCCTTTTTTTTCTTCATCATAAGAAGGTATTCCGTGGACTTTCTTGAAAAAGCTTCTTCTTTATTTAAAAACGAAGTGACTCATTAACCCTCTTGTAAAAAGTGACTGAGTATCCCGTTTGTATTAGTGATCCAGTATCACGCATCTCAATACATAGATTTGACTCAATAACCCTCTCGTAAAAATGGTTCAGTCCAGTACATCACTTGTATCAATATTGGTAAGGTAGGAATTCCAGATGATGTTATCAAAATATTTCAGAAACTTAGCACGGACATGAACCACTTTAACTGTAGAATGTTCCCTGATAAAGATTGGAATTTTTAGTCAAAAGTATTATCTATAAGGAAGCAATAAATCAAATTTATATAGACAAAACAGGATGTCATACGTAACCCTCCATATCAAATTTCATCTGTTCACCTGCATCTTTTGAACGTTAAATAAATAAAGGTAGGAATTTTTTATCATATATTTATCTATAAGGAAGCCATAAATCATACTTGTTTTTTCTTGCAATAACTATATGACGCAGTAGAAATTGCCAGGTCAATGCAAAATATAACCCTGAAAGTATTTACACGAAATGTTTAATTGTGATAAGAAATAACCTTGAAGCTGTTCACATGAATTCGGTTCTTATAATTGCGCAATATTCTATGATGTCATCAGGATCCTCCGAGAATACATATCCAGAGTCGTTCTTGTAAAAGTGACTGAAAAAGTGAGATCCAAAATCCGTCTTATAATGAGTATCCAGACTCCATATTACTTTTTGGTTCTGAACCCCAGCTTTACTCATCTACTAATACAGTAGCGTTAGTGGATGATTGAAAATTCTTTAAATATTGTATTATATTCATTTTGTATTTAGCTGATTTTTTATATTTCTTTGAAATTTTCAACGTGCAATAGGCAACATTTTTCTAAATTAAGAATTCTAGATGAAAAAAACTTATACATTATTTCATTATTACTATTAAAAAGTAACTTTGCTATGCATATCTAGCTTATAAACGCAGATCTACGTGTGTATGACTTGTACTATGTACTTGGTATTAAATGAAATAACAATTACCCTGTTAGTATCTTTTATTTATTAAATATATGTAAGCATACATTTTTTCTTATGTGAAACGTCGATATTTGCAATTTCGTACAATGAAATCTTAAAATCTAAAAGTATTTATGATTTAAAAATTTTCAAACTAAATACAATTCATATTTTGTTCAGATAACAATTTTCGTTATTTCAAGAATAAAATCATACACTCGTTGAAGATTCGCGGGTTCATAAATCCTGAAAGTGTTCATCAATGAAAGACATTTTCTCCTAGTATGCCACCAAAATAAAATCTGTAAATTCTCACCTGATTAGCCTTGGATTTTTTTTACCATTGAAAATGCAATAATGGCAGTAAAGTGAGTATTAAAAGTTTCCTATGCCTTGACCTCTAAGGTGATGCTACATCGAGAATGCCTAGACACAAGTTTGTATTGCTTTAGTCGAATTTCCAGTTCTGGTAAACAATTCTTGATCCATATTTCGCTTTGAAAATTCTTATGACAGTGATTTCATGAACTTTGTTTAATTCCAGCTCTTTCATTATTTTTCGTTGAAGGAAACGTCTTTTGTACTGGCCAATAAAATTAAGTTTTTTGAAATTCATTTTTCTCAATATATCCAGAGTTTTCAATTTCTTTTGTCAACTTGCGAAGCTTATACTAAATTGCAGTGTATCAATTAAGGGCCAATATCCGACTCTAAATGCGACCACCTTCTTTTTGCGCATCAACTTACTTTTATACTGATATTCTTCATTAATAATCCATAGAATCTGGATTCCAAAATAATCAGTGATTTGCAGATTTTTTATGCTTTTTGAATGAAAATTTAGTTTTAAAGAAATTTAAACATTTTTCGCACAACCACGAGGATCGATAACGTTTTCCATTTTGTGAACTCACTAAACGCTGCAAATTCCTGACCCATGTAGAATGACAGATTGTGTTATCTTTTAGATATTGGTTCGTATTTTGAGTAAAATCATCAACATTTTCACTTAAAATAAGTAAATTGATTACAGGTTTCCTTGATGATATTCGCCTGACACGAATTGGTACTATTTGATCTTGTCTCTCATTTTGTGTGTACTTTAAACCATAAACATTGACATATAAGTCATTCATGCGTTCAAATTTTGAAATATCTTTCACCATAATTGGAAAATCTATACCATCATAATGCAGCTCATCACTGAAATGTGGATATGAACTAGTTTTACAAACATTCTGCTTAGCTGGCTGAAGAGCTGCTATCACTGACCATAGAAATGAGTAGCAATTCTTACTTTGAATATTCACAACTGCCTTTTTCTTCTGTATTTACTTTGGTAATTCAATAAAAGTTGGCGATTCGCAAATGTCACCGTGACTTCTCTCCTTTTTTAGTTTCTTAAGGCTTTGACTTCTCTCCTTTTTTAGTTTTCAAGACGTTCTTCCATTAATTTCAGATCGTTATTGTAGTCTTGCGAACTCATTGTGATTATTATAACTGTCCAAGAAAAAAGTTGTGTAGTAATTGCCCAAATTTGTTGGAAGAAAAGCAAGTACACACTATTCACTTCGTCACTTTATCACTGTATCACTTTAGTTGAATTGTTTGCATGGAGGCTTATTTGCGATTTAGGAGGTCAAGAGGAAATAGCTCCTTTTATAGGCGCTTTCCCCTGATAACACATTTCTGGAGACTCTTGCAAAATATTGCCAGACATTGCATCATATGATGCAACGAAGTTCTGGAAGCTTCTGCATTATAATCGACACGTTTGGGATATAATTTTGTTTGCAATGCGAAATTCATTTTAGAAATTGCGTGGTATAATTTGATGACTACAAAGGATTCCTGGAACAGGGATGACGTCATCAGAATGGAATTTTGTTTACCACGAATTGTTTAACATTATATGAAATCTTGAGACCCCCTAACGCATGATGTAGGCAAAAGTCTGAGGGGAATTTTTTTAAATTGAAGTGTGTTATCTAAAAAGGAAGCAACAAATCAAATTTATATTGGCAAAACAGGATGCCCATGCACAGCCGTTCATATCAAATTTTATCTACATCTTTTGCAGATTAATTAAATATTTATTTAGGCTGGCGTAATTGCGCAATATTATGCTATGTCGCATCAGGATTGTACATGCACTCTTTAATTGAAACCTGTTTAAACTTACAAAATATAACCTTGAAAGTATTTACGTGAAATGCTTGAGATAAGCAATAATCTTGAAGCTATTTTTTTTACATGGATTCGGCTAGCACAATTGCTTGATATTATGCTATGGCGCATGAGGAATGTACATGCACTCTTCTTCTGAAACCTGTCTAAACTTGCAAAATACATTTCGCAGATAATTACGCCCTAAAAAAATAATCATATCACATACACACCCCGACTTCAAAGAAACCGACTATTGTTTTTCTCAGAATTATCTTGGCAATAACAAGCAATTATATACAGGGGTTAAAATGCAACACCACCATCTATGTCATCACCTTATCTCCCGGGCGGCGGCTCACGAGGGATGATGACTCATCTCCTAGCACTCTGAACTTCCCTCACACAGGCACACAGACACACGCTATATAAATTATATAATAATATTATTATTATTATATAATAATATTATTATTATTATATTATATTATTCGAGGCGGCTCACGAGGGATGATGACTCATCACCTTGCACTCCTAACTTCCCTCACACACACGCTATATAAATTATATTATGAGAAGTTGTAGGCTCCGGAAGCTTCGATCATGATTCCTTAAAGAAACCAATCCCAAAGCTACTGGAACGTGTACGCCATCCGCTTCTGCTCCTTCTGTCCTAGAAGGTAAGCAAGAGCGGGAAATTTACGCGTGAGAACATCGGGCAACACTGTTCCTTGGAGTCAGGTCTCTAGCCGCGGATGACCTTACGCGGCAGACGAGAGAGTTGGAGATGAAGGTTTCACCTCTGGATACTTTTTTAGAGCTACCAATCTTTGTAGAATTTAAGAGGAACAGTGTTGACGGACCAGATGGAGTGATCCCAGGAGAACAGCCTTTTGCATCCGGTTCGCGATGAAATGAGCCAGACGCTGGCAAGCCGGAATCTTGTTGAGTTGGCTGATAAATGAAGCTTTCATACCTCGAAGACAGCCGATTATGCAAATTACAAGATGGACTTTGTAGCCTTGGTACAGCCTACTCAGCTCGAAAAGAAGTGCTTGGTACTTCGCCCGTTTCTCTGCTTCCTTTGCCGTGATATTACCATCGGCCGGTGCCGAGAATTCAATCACGTAAATGATCTTGTTCTTCAGATCTTGGAGGACAATGTCAGGCTTTGTAGCACTGATACGTTGAGTGGTGGAGAATGAGAAATTCCAGTAGATCTTACACTGATCATTCTCCACAACTGACTCGAGTTCCCCCTGGGCATATGGCAAGACGGGCAATATATCAATACCATAGAAATGCCTAAGATGGTAATATAACACTTCTAGAGCTGCACTGTGTCTCACTGTGTACACGTAGCGTGCATATTTAGAGCATCCACTGAGAACATGTCCAAGTGTTTCTGGCTCTTGCTTGCACGCTCGGCAGTTGGTATCGCATACAGGTACATTCATTATGCGCTCCCGGTAAACTAAGGTATCTATGACGCCGTCTTGACAGGCAAAAAGAAATCCCTCGGTCTCCGATCTCAATCCAGCAGACTTGAGAAACATGTTCGACAGACCCATCGAAAGCTCTTCTCTACGTATGATGCCGTAGAACTTACCACGAAGGGGTTTCTCAGCATGTTCTCTTAATAGGAGCGTATGTTCTGCTTCCTGTATACGACTTTTGAGCACCAGAGGTGTTAGTGATGCTAGGCCATGTGTAATGTCGCTGGAATTAAATGGGAGGTCAAGCTCCTCTGCGGCCCTATCTGCTGCATGGTATAGAAGCACCGCAGCATTAGCGACTTTATGTTGATGTACGAGTCGCATAAGAGAATCCGTGCTTTTTAGAACTGAGCAGGCTGTAGCCAGAACCGTTCTTGGATGAATGCACTCTAAGCTTAGCAATCCTCTACTCCCTTTATCGCGAGGGAAATATATTCGAGGTACAGAAGATCTAGGATGAAGACTTCGTTGTATTGTCATCATCTTGCGTGTGCTTCGATCAAGTTCTTTCAACTCATCGACGTTCCATTTTACTGCACCAAACGTGTAGAGCAGTATAGGAACGGCCAGCATATTGGTCGCCTGGATCTTATTCTTTCCAGATAATGCGGAAGCCCAAATTTTTCTGAGAATTCGGCGTTACCTTTTTCCAAGGGCCGTTTTCAAGTTATGCACATTTTGGGTTTCCGCTTGCGGTATTCCAAGATATGTATTTGTTTCTCCAATACCAAGATGTTGGATGGTATTTCCGCCTATGAGTTGAACATTCTGATCGTCACTGGATGATGTAGTTTCTAGTCTTCCTTGGTGTAGGTGGACGCAGGCACACTTGTCCAGTCCGAAGCTCATGCCAATCGCTTTAGAATACCTATTTTCCGCATCTACAAGGATGTTAAGGTCCTTTTTTGAGGAATCAGAGAGTTTAAGGTCGTCCATGTATAAAAGGTGCTTGACCTTATATTCCCTTCTGTTCGGCGGGCCACATAGGTATCCAGAGCTTTTGCCTCGGAGCACAATAGATAGAGGCAAGAGGGAGATGCAGAAAAGTATCGGACTTAGAGAGTCTCTTTGAAAGACCCCCCTCTCATATGTGACAAAGCTTGTAGTCACTTGTCTTTTGTCAGATGTTATGACAAATCTTGTCCGCCACAAGAGCATAAGCTCTTTTATGCATCTCACTATTTTTGGATGCACCTCCATGCACTCAAGGAGCTTGATAAGTAGCTAGTGTTATCGAATGCCTTACGGTAATCAATCCAAGCCATGGACAGATTGCGTCAATACCTGATCGAGTCCTGGGTAATACACCTGTCTATTAACAGGTTCTCCCTGCAACCTGCCAGCCCTCTCTTGCATCCACGTTGTTCGAGTATTACACTCCATACCGGCTCGATAGATGTCAATATCCTCTCTTTGAGGATGCCAGTGAATAGCTTGTAGCTGGTGCTTGAACAAGCTATGGGCCTGTAGTCCTTTTGACTTGACAAATCTCCGGTCTTAAAATCAATACCGTGCGTCCTTCCACTAGCCACTAGCCACCAAAAGTTGTTGATTTTATCTGGCCCTGGTGCTGAAAAGTTCTTAGTTCTAGCGATAACTTTCTTCACTTCTTCAGCAGTAATTAGTGGACACTCTTCCTCTGGACCTTGTAACATTTGCCTTTGACAAAAGTTACGAAAGAGTGATATATCAGAAGCGTCTTCATTTAGCTGATAAGTATCTCCATATACTTGCTCCCAGAAGACTTGAATCTCTTCTCGACTAGGCGGTTTTTTAACTACACATGACGCTTTATTGAACAGACGAGAAGGATTAGTAGAAAAGGTGGAATTTTCCTGAATCCACTTAACTCGCCGTTCAAGGCGCTGTTTCGCTGTTGAAAGAGATCTTACTTTTTGCGTCCAGTGCTACTTGATGGTCGACAGTTTACACTTGTTCAGAGTTTGATTTGCTTTCCTCAAGTTTCGAGCAAGTGCCCTAACTTTTTGAGTGAACTTTTCATTTGATGTTATGTAGCTAATCTTCTTCTTTATTCATAATGTGTCCCCTAAGGGTTTACATGACTTCCATTCCTTACAACACTTCCTTCTGCATGTTTTATAAAACAAAATCTTATCCTTACTATTTACACTTATTTACACCTATTTACATAAAATCTTATATCTAACGCATTAAATCTATTTTTTACGATAGCGCAATTTGGGACTTGTTAGCGAACGAGCGAGCGAGTGATCGAAAGCGAGAGTGTAAGCGAGAGAGCGAGATAGAGAGCAGTAACGCAAACGCATCTTAATTTACTTATGGTGTTACATAATCATTACTTACAAATCTTTACGCTTCTAATTTAAGCGACTTCCGTTTCCTTTTCCTTTTCCTAGAATCTTTACCACATTCTCTTGCCAGCTTCCTTTATCTTCCATTCCTCTCCTACATCCTTCCCATACATGCTCCCATGTTTCCTCTTCCCATTCACAGATTCTGCATTTCCTGTTATCATTCTTTTCCCAATACATACTTGCCCTTACCTCGTTTCCCAATCTAAATCTTGCTATTCTTGTCCATCTTTTCTCTCCCCATCCCTTTTCTAAATACTTTGGCACTCCTTCCTTTTTTATCATCTTATACCATATATTATATTTTGATTCCTCAATCATCCCCCATCTTTCTATTAATTGTCTTTCTCTCTCCCTTTTTTCCACTTCTTCATAGTTGACTCCAGTCCCGTCTTCTATATCTCTAGCCTTAAAAAACTCCCTCCTTTCTTCCTCCCATTTCGTTAATTCAATCGCCCTCCCTCTCCTTTCTTCTACCTCCATCAAACACTTTCTCGCTAACTCCCCTCCCTTTCCCTCCCTCAGCTTCGGCTCAAAATTCCATGCCCTCTTTCCCGCTCTAGTACTCAATTTATCCCTTTGCGCTTCTTCTCTCACCATATATCCCGGCGTCCTCCATTCTACCCCTAGCGTCCACCTTATATACCTTTCTTGCAAACTTTCAATCTCCTTCCTTTCTTTCCATCCCCATATCTCTGGTCCATAACCTAATACCGGCCATACCAGCGTATCAAATAACCACATTCTCCTTTTCCAATTTTTTTTAAACCTTCTTTTTCCTATTCCCCATATCTGTTTCATTATCCCTGCCGCTTCTTTTATCCTTTCTCTTATATGAACTCTATGATCTCCATTCGTTTGCAAGGTATATCCCAAATATTTAAACTCCTTTACTTCTTCTAACTTTACTCCCTTCCATCTCCCAGTCCATTCTTTCTTTCTTCCTCCTCCTTTTCTAAACCTCATTATCTTTGTCTTTTCTATATTTACATTCAATTTTTCCCCATCTAAGTATTTCTCCAACCCTGTAATTAATCCTGTCATTCCTTCCTCGTCCTCTGCCATCAACACTATATCGTCCGCGTATGCCAGTGTATATATCTTTTCTTCTCCCATCCTAACTCCTCCCCATCCCTTTCTCTTCATTTCTTCTTCTAAGTCTGAAATTAATATATTAAATGAAAGTGGGCTCAGAGGACATCCTTGCCTTGCTCCGCTAACTAACCAGAAACTGTCTCCTACTTGCTCTCCTACCTTTACCCTGCTTTTTGTCTCTCTGAAAATTTCTGATTCTCTCTTTATTAAGCCCTCTCGTATACCCTTTTTCACCATGATTTTTTCCATCTCGACTCTGTCCAATGAGTCGAACGCCGCCTTTAAGTCCACGAATATTGCTATCATTGTCCCTTTCTTCCTTTTGATCCTTTTATTTATCAGATAATTCAGAACATATATGTTGTCCATAACCCCCATTCCTTTTCTAAACCCTGTCTGATTCGGTGGCTCTATCTTTTTTCCTCAACTTCTTTCTTCAATCTCTCTGACAATATAGTTACATATACTTTATACAATGTTGGCATTAGCGTCACACCCCTATAATCTTTAACCTCCTCCCCTTTGCCTTTCTTCACTATGGGTACCACTACTCCTTCTTTCCATAACTCTGGCCACCCCTCTCCTCTCCATACTCTATTACATATTATCCATGCCCATTCCTTCAGTTCTGTCCCCCCATATTTCCAGACTTCATTTGGAATCTCATCTATACCAGGTGCCTTTCCATCTTTCATTATTCCTAACACCTTGCCTATTTCTTCCCTTGTTATGTCCTCTTCCTCATCTCTTTCTTTACCATATTTCGCTCCTTTCCTAACTTTTCTCTCTACACCTCCTAGCAAATCCATAACATATTTTTTCCATTCTACCATTTCAATATCCTGATTTACTTTTTTTCTTCTTTTTCTCTCTCTATTTACTACCTTCCAAACCTCTTCTTCCGTCCTAGCCTTCTCCACCTCTTTCTCAAACCTTTTATTCTCCTCCTCTTTCTTTTGATCACACAACTCAGTATACTCCTTCTTTTTTCTCCTATATTCTTCCCCATTACTTTTTTCTTTTCTGCATTTTCTCAATTCCTTTCTGACCTCCTTCTTTTTCTCTTTACATTCCTCATCCCATCCACCTCTATTCCCTCCTCTATTAACTTCTCTTTTGCTTGTGCATTCTAATCCTCTCTTTATTTCTCCTATCATTATTTCCATCACCTCGTCCACATTTCCCTTTCCCATTTTAATATTTCTGACCTTTTCTTTAAACTGTTCTTTTCCTTCCATTGACCAATCTCCTTTTCCTGTTGATTTTACCTTTTCTTCCTTTTTATCCATATTTTTATTATTACTTTTTTCTTCCTCTAATGTCACTATTATGGAAAAGTGATCTGGATCTATGTAATCCCCTACCTCTAGTTTCTTGACCTTCTCTCTTACCTCATCATCTACTATCACATAATCAATTACCGTTCCCCTTTCTCCTCCAGAGCGTGTATATTCCCCTCCCCAATCTCCCTCTATACTTCCGTTTAAGATAAACCATCCCAACTCTTCAAAGCTTTTTAACAATTTCTTTCCCTCCCCATTCAGTATCTTGTCTTTTGATTTTCTTCCTCTCTCTCCTCCCCATTCCCTTCCTCCTCTATCTCCTGTGCTCGCATTGAAATCCCCTTCTATTATAAGCCTACTATCTTCTTCATTTTGTTCCATCATTTCTTTGATCTCCTCTAATTTCTCCTGCATATCACCGTTCACATATACCCTCACTATCTTCCACTTTTCTCCTCTCATCTTTACCTCTTCTACTATTAATCCTTCCTTTCGTTCTTTTCTCTCTTTCTTGTCTTTTCCTGTTATACATTCGTTCCTTACTCCCATTACCATTCCTCCCATTGCTCTGCCTTTTTTATTCTTTCTCTTTGCATTTTGAACTTGCCATTTGTAACCTCTTGGTAACCTTCCCCTTACTCTTTCCCATCCCTTTTCATCTAGCCACGTCTCCATCATTACTACTACATCCCATTGTGCCAAATTTCTCATAAACTCCCTATCTTTTCTCTCCAATCCTGCTATATTCCAGTAACATATCTTCCATTCTTCCCTACCTTCGTTTCTCGTCTCTCTTTGCTTCTTACTATTTCTTATTTTCCTTTCTCCCGTTCCTTTCTCTCCTAGTTTCCCGGCACCTCATTTCGTAATATCTCTTCTCTTTCTTCGTCCCAATCCCACCATACTCCTTCTAGCTGTATTCTGCCATACTTAACCCACGTTCTTTTTCCCTTACTTCTTTCCTCTTCCACTATTTGCCTTAACTTATACTGCACATTCCTTTCTACCCACGTCAAATCATCCTCTATTCTCTCCGAGCTTCCATATAACAACCTCTTCTTTGTCATCACTTCCCTTTTATGTTCCCATTTCTTTAGCTTGACTAGTACCATTTTTTCTCCTCTTCGCGTTTCCTTTCCTACACTTCGCATTTCCTCTATCTCTACTTTAACATCTATCCTTTTTAGCACATTTTCCACTCCTTCTTTCAATTCCTCCCCTTCTAATCTTAGACCCTTTATCACTATGTTTCTCTTTTTTTCTTCTCTTTCTTTCCTTTCTAATCTTCTTTCTATTTCCCTTATCCTTTCCCTCTCATTATTTCCACTCTCCCCCGCACCAGACTCCCGTTTTGATTTTTCGATCTTCACTATCCTACCTTCCAATTGTGCTACCTCTTTATTATGCTCATCCTGTTTTTCTAATCTTTGTTCTAAACTCTGCATCCTTTTTTCTAAATTTTCCCTAACTTCTTCCCATTTTCGCATCTCTTTTCTAAGTTCTGCCATTTCTTTCCTAATTTCTTGTTTTATTTCCTCTCCTCTTTCTTCCTGCCGTTTTTCGTTCATCTGTACCACCTCTATCATCATTTGGCGCATTTCTTCTAACTTTAACTTTTCAAATTCTATGGGCCCTCTATGTTCAACTTTTTCTTCTTCTTTCCCCTTGTCTATCCCCATCACTCTACTTTGATCTTTTTCCAGTGGTGTTCTGATCATTTTCGGGGTTTTTAGGGTGGATCCTACTTCTGTCTTGTCTTCGCTACTTCCTCTTTCTGCCCTCTTCCTATTTATAAACGGCTCGATTGAGCCAAAACTAACTGTCCTCAATCTCTCTCTCTCTCTCTACCGTTTTGCTATACGGACCCCGTCTATTTTTCTGACTTTTTGGCGTGCAGAATACTTCCTCGTCTGAATCCATTAACCCGTCAGTTGCGTACTGTGTAGCTACTGTCACCACTGCGCGTATCTCACCCTGCTACAGAACCTTCTTCCGTACCTTTCTCTCCCTATCCCTCCCTGTCGCCACTACTCAGCTGCACCTGTCTCCCCACCCTGCTCCTCATTTCAAACAAGCCAACCTCTCACAGCCCACCCAAAACAGTCTCAATCTCTCAAAATATCACAAAAAATTTCACTTTAATTATTCCAAACTTACCAACCCTCACTCACAAAACCCTCTAACACATTCGTACCATCAACTCACCTCAAATTCCACTGCAAACGCTAATCACGCACTGAACATTTGATGAATGCCGTCTCGCCGTTTCAATTTTGAACTGAAGCTGTGCAATACGCTCGCGTGTCTTACTCAGACGTACCGAAGTATCGTTACTTCTATCGTCGCTAAGCAGGGAGACCGCCTTCTCGTAAACTACACAGTTCAGATTCCAGAGATTAACATCTTCGGTTAGCAAATCGCGGAGAGCAGTATTAGCTTCAGCTAATTTGTCCAACCTGAGGAAGACTTTTTGGTGTATAGATCTCCTACTTCTCATGTTGGCATTATCGGCTATCTGCAAAGGTGGTCTTGCTGGAACGGGTGGAATGTTCGCTGAAGGCTGTTGCTCCTCTTCCTGTTGATAAAGAGCTTCATATCCGTTTTTTCGCAAGAAGGATACCTGATCTCTTAAATACTGAGGCGTTTTATGAGCATATTCCGGGTGCATATTGACCCAACGGTCATGTAATCTCTTCATGAATCCTCTCCGCGCCGGTGAGCTTCTTTGCCAACAGGTAAGAAGATCCCTCCTGAGTTGGTCCGACCATTTAAATCGATGTTCTCGCGTTTGTCCGGGGTCATTGCCTGGTCGTCGCCTCGGTTCGTTCCTATTGCCACTCTCAACTGAACCATGGCCTCCATCCGAGAGAGGCCTATTGTGGGTGGCACTGCGCGATACTTGTGTCGTAACCGCATAATTCGTTGCATTGGGGAGTTAGCCCAAAGCAACGCGGCTGACTGCAAGAGCCGGAGATCTCGGGCGATGGGGTCGCCATATCCACATTATTATTGTTATTATTATTATATTATATTATTCGATATTGGATACCTCAACACTGATGACTCATCACCTAGCAGCCTGCATATCTAGACTCCGTCTTAATATCCAGACTTCGTTCTAATCGTACGGAAAAAAATAGGGTAGAACTTCCCCTACCTATCTACTTTTATATGCATCGACGACGTCACAAACCTTCGATTCAACGCTTTGCAAAAGCTTATTAACTTTGTCAAAACGCTGTAGGACATCATTCCAGAAACATGTCATGATGCCGATTTCGAGTTCAAAAAATTGCTGATACAGTTCATCAGCTTCAGCTCTCACGCTGAGTTTTTGAGTCGGATCTTCGGCAATGTCTAGAATGGCTTCCGCAAAGCAGTGAAAAGAAAAAAAGAGCGCCTGACATGCATCCGCTCTAGCTGACCATCGAGTGTCTGATAATTCCTTAGGAAGCGAGTTCTTGCCGCACGCTTTTACTTTTTCTTTAACCCTTGCCCACCTCCCAGTTGAAG
>CAKNXH010033710.1:0-15586 GCA_932178445.1 Andricus quercusramuli | reverse complement strand
AATTTTTAAATAAAAGACGATTCGTCAACCAAAAAACAAAATTTTGAACTAAGTAGTTCCACTTTCAACCGGAAGCAATTAGATGAAATTTCAATAAAGCATGTAGTTAAATTTTTAACCCAAAAAGTCAAGTTCTCAACTATATAGATGAATCGTCAAAATTACAGTTTACAAAACTCATTTTTATGAAAAAAAAAGAATTTTCAACCAGTTCAATTCAATAAAAAAATACAAATTTTAAACAACAACAAAAACATTTATTTTCAACGAAATTGTTGAATTTTTGAATCGAAAAGATGAATTTTCCTCACATGAATTTTCTAACAAATAGTTGAATTTTCAAATTATAAAGGATAAATTTCTAATAAAAGTCGAAAATTTAAATTTTTAGAGAAAAAACACCTTTTTTGGTGAAAAATTCAGCTGTTTGGTTCAACATTCGCTTTTTATATTTCAGGTTATTCAACATTTTTTCACAATAAACAAACCTTCTCCTGGCAATTTATACCATCTAAAATAATCTTCCGTTTCTTAAAAGTATAATTAAACATTTGTGACGCGATCTGAAGAAAGACCCCTAAGCGGCCAAACGTAAATTTTAGAGAAGAAGCAGGAGAAGTGGCGACGGGCCGATAGGACTCTTGCCAAACGACAATTTTTAAACAGTTGTACTGAATAAATTAATAATTATGGCATTTTTTAAACTATACCATCTTAAAGACCAAGTTCGAATAGTTTTGAGTTTACTAAAATTAAATTTATGCTATTTTGGTTTCGAATAAATAATAGTTTATAATTTATAATTTGTTCTTCATTCGCGAAATTCATAGAATGGATTATAATGAGACTGATCGGGTACCGATCGGGCACCGACCGGGTTTCCCGATCGGAAGTCCCGACCTGGCCCAGGTCTGGGCGTGCGTTTTATCCGCGATCAGGCCCCGATCGGGATTCCCGATCTGGGCCCGATATGGCCCGGTCTGGCCCCCATCGGGGCCAGATCGAAATTTCTGCACGGGTAGGTAGAGTTGGGCTATTTTTTAACAAATATGCTAAATTTTGTCTTAGCTAAGAATATCTTTCCAATTACTTTTTTGTATGATGCTTTGCAAATTTTCAAGGATTCCTAATTATTAAAGAATTTTCATAAACAAATTAAGAGCCCGTTCATGTTTCAACGAATAGAATCAATCAATTTAGGGAATCAAGAAATAATATATTTCCAATAAATCTACTCTACGATACTTTGCAAATATACAATAATTATTGATTATTTTAACAATTTTCCTAAACATATTCAGAGTTTGTCTATTTTTCAGGGAATCCCGGGTAAAAAAATTCTATATGGGATTGATCTAGGAAAACATCTGGGAAATCGTATAGGTGTCGTCTCTCAGATAGTATAATAAAAGTATGGTATATGAGACGATCCCATACTTCATGTCTATTTGAATTATGTATGGTGGATGTATAGCTCAAATCTAGCTAAAGTATAACAAGGTATAGTTGAAGTATAGAAAGAGTATAGCTAAAGTATATCTTAGAAGTATAGCTGAAGTATAGCTGAAGTATAGCTGATGTATATCTGTAAAGTATAGCTCAAATATTTCAGGAGTATAAATAAAGTATGCCTAAAGTATAGGGAAAGTATGGCTATAGTAGGTATAGCTATAGTGGTATAGGTATAGAATGAAGACATAAAACGAAATAATTACAAGCGTTTTATTCTTGATGATGACATTGAACACCTGAAATACATCAAATTAGAGATCCAGAATCATGATTTTCACAACATGAAAAAATATATATTTGTTGCAACTTCTGAATTTAGCAAAACTTAAGAAATGCTTCATATTATCAAAAATATAACATTATGTCTTTTATCTGAATAATAAATTAGTCAAATTTTTTCATGCAATAATAATGTTATAGTTAGGAATCAAAGATTACTGGATCTCTTACCCACATAAAGAAAATAATAAGGAGAATATAATAATCTTATTATATACACCTTCTTGCTTTAAGGAATCTTCATCTAGTTGAAAAAATGAACGGTTGAATTTTAACTCCGAAATAGATTTCGTGACATAAATATGGAAAGAATTTTGTTAAAACTGAAAGAATTTATTAACTGGCTTCTTCATTACACTCGCGAACAATATTCGTTGCACACTTTTCTCAAGGAATTATTTAAATCACGAAATTTTTCAATTTGCGGACGATCTGTCATTCACGATTTATTATGTTCACAGAAAAAACTGGGGTTTCTATTAGAACCAATTTTTGGTTCTAAAGGAGCTGCAACAAAAAGGAACCTCTGTTGCTGAAAAGGAACCCGAAATGATAAATGGTTTCTAAATGAACCCAAGTGTGGATTCAAATGGTTCTAATAGAGCCTTTTTCTCACTTCTGCCTGGACTCACTTCAAAGATTGCACAAGTTAAGGATGCACATTATGCTTTATAATTGGAATTAAATAATATTGCACTGGAAAAAATTTAATGAAGAAACTAAAATCATAGACATTAATCATTCTTGAAAGGAAGATATCGCACATGAAATGTGACAGTTTTTAAGGTTATGTTGCAAATCCGAAGTTTTCCACTGCGCATGCCCAAAAAGCGCGGGACTATTCAAAATGATATAATATACTCTTGCAATATTAGGTTAATATACAATTTTTTCAAGAAGCTAGGTATTTCTATAATTCAATTTAATTTGTTTTAAATAAGAATAACAAAAGTTTGTTAAAATTTATCTGTATGACTGTTCATAGTATTTATTGATTTCAAATAGGCCCGCGCTTCTCGGCACATGCGCAGTTGAAAACGTCGGCAACCGCCGATGGCCATCTATCGGATATGAACAAACTAAAAAGGAACCCTAAATAAGAGTTCCTTTAGAGCCTAAGTTCTAAATGATCCCAAGTTTCACTTGAGCCGCAGCATTACTGATCCCTCAGTTTTTTCTGTGTTTTATCCCGTTGCTATGATTTAAAAATAAATGAACACATATTGTATGAGATACTTTGGCCATACTCAAGTATAGATTAAGTATATCCTATGCTTCAGCTATACTTATATAAGTATAGATGAAGTATATCATATACTTCATATACACTTTAGCTATACTTTATCTATACTTCATCAATACTTCAGCTATACTTGAGCTAGACTTTAGCTATACTATTTCAATATACTTGAAGTATGGGATCGTCTCATTTACCATACGTGTTAGTAGATAGGCAGGGGGAGTTCTAACCCAAGATTCCTGTTACCGACATGTTACCGACATGGTTCTGTTCCATGCTAAGAAAAGCGTTTTTCATTTTCAATTTAGAAGGTTCGAGATTAACTGGGGGGGGGGGGAGGGTTTAAATTGATAAATGAATGATGACGTAATATCCGATGTTACATTTCAGAGGATGTGATAATTGCAATGGAATGTTGTTTTTCAAATTTAAGAATCATTTTTTCGAAGAAGCGAGTTTGATTTCTCAATAACAAATTCCTTGGCGGCTCACCCTTTGATATTTGCCGACAAGCGAATTGTTAACGTTATATATTTTTCATAGAATTGGGCAACAAACGTAAGTGTAACGTTGCTCAGTCTTCAATAAGTACATTCCAGAAGTATAATGTGTCATTCATATCACGTCATCTCTTTGATATATATTTTTTTTTCAATAACAAACCTCTTGGCGATATTGCCTTCAATGTTGCCGACAAACGAATGGTTTAAACATTTATAACTACATCATAAGTATGGGAGCCTGTCTTTTGATTTTTTAAATAACACGTTTGGTGTAAACAGTTCTTAAAATTCCAATCTCAGATTTTTGAGATTGGATTCATTGGAATCATTCTTAGAAATGATGTCAAATGTCTAAAAAAAATGAGAGGAGAGGGAAAATATTATAAAAGCGAAAAAATTCTTTGCTTTTACCACTCTGTAGTTGGATGTCAAGTAGTGTGGGACGGTGGCACGATCTGAAAATTCGTATAGATCTATTTCTGAAAAATATTCAAGAACTCAAAGAACTCATTCATCTACAATCAGATATTCGAAAGCTTACAAGAAAATTAAAAACTCTAAATCTTGAAGATAACAAGCAGTGAAAAAATATGGATTTCTCCAAATTAAATAAAAACCGCCCTCAATGAAGACTTTCTTCCATCAATTAAGCTGACAGATCTAGAAATTAACAAAAAATACGAAATCACGGATATCAAGAAAGCTAAAACAAGATATGGGATGAGAACGTTCGTAATCATGGAAAACAAATTCTCCGTTTTTCTACGTCAAAGAATCGCTAAACTGTTCGAAGAGGATGAAACGCTGTTCATGCACACGAAGAAAGCTTGTGAAGATCAACATCTTACCATGGTGTATTCGGGTGGAAAGTGCAATTCCATTGAATTTGTTGAAAAAAATATGTAAAGTGTACAGTTTTCTACTTATCGCTCAGTAACTGAAAGCTCTCAGTGTCGTCAACATCATCATCATGTCTTATACTCCTCGAAATCAAATGTTACATTCAACTACATACAATCTGAATTCATCATTCACAAAGCAAATTGTCGTGGGTGCTGAATTAAAAAAAGATGGAAGGTTAGCATCATCGGTGAAACTGTTAGCTAGTCATCCTCATGCAAGCATAACCTTAAATCTTGATGAGTGGAAATTGTTCAAAAGTTATTTCAACATCATTTCAATGTACTTTGATGCTCAAGAGAAGCAACAATGCATCGACTGTGGAAATTTCCGTATACACATGACTATATCTTATGGAGATTACATAGTGGCTTTGGAGCAAATTCAAGAAACTGAAGTTGAAACCAGAAAATATTACCCGTTTATACTACAAGAAACAACGTTTGCTGTTCTCCAGGAAGTCACTCCTTGCATCAACCGGTATCTTCTAGAACAGAGTGTTATGCCGTTCCAATGTACGATTGATGTTATCATTAAAACCATTACTGAAGGTGTTTGGTGTAATGTGAAATCACCTTGTGTGAAAAGTGTCAAATCTTATATACAAAAAAATTATGTTAGTTTAAAGAATAAGGCAATAAAAGAACTGGTATTTACTAATCTCATGCGATTCGAAAGTCTGTTTCTTGAAATGATTACTTTCCACAATCAGAATGTGTGTGAAGAAGTGATTCAGAAATTAGCAGAACTCAGATGTGTGAATGGTACCTTTATACATTAAAATTTCGATGTATTCAATAGTATGATAATCTGAATAAAAAAGATATAATTTAAACGAAATTCGCCTTTTATCATTTACTAGAGTAAGGGTAGGTAAATGTGTAAGTGAAAATATATATATGTTTGAGAATAATTAACTTCATTCAGAAAAAACTTATTATTAATACAAAAGATACTTATAAACTAGACTTTCCTATCCAACTATTGTGAGAATCATCAAAACCTAGCCATTTTACAAACAGCTCATTTTCACGTTTTTTCAGTACCTTTTCCACATGATAAATGTCTGGATTTCTAACTCTGCCAAGTTCTTGTTCATAAAAACTACCTGCAATAGCTTCATCTTGATAATCTTCAAGCATATACATCACTGGTTCAGTATTATTAACATGACTTATGGTAAATATTTCAGTTGTCCAATTTGGTGTATATCCTTTCTCAAAAACATGCTTAAATTTACTTATACAAACTCTATCTCCAACTTTAAATTTAGCTTCTTTAACTGCTTGTTTCGCATTAAAATTTTTGTATGGATCAAACAATTTTTTCTCATTTTGCTTATTAACATCTTTTTGTTTCATTCTAATAGTCTGGTGTTTGGTATCGTTGTAGGACAACATTAAATCTTTCAAAATATCTATCCACTTATAATTACCCTGCAAGCTGAATTGCATCCACATTTTGTTTTTTAAGGTACGATCAAATTGCTCACAAATTGATGCTTTCAAATTGCTAAATGTCGAGTACAAATTTATTGTATATTGCTTCATAATATTTTCAAAATGTGAGTTGTAATATTCTTTACCTCTATCAACATGTAAATTTTTTGGTATGCGTCCTTTATCAAGTACAGATTCCATGGCTGCAGCTACATCTTCACCCTTCTTGGATTTAACATCAACAGCCCAAGCAAATTTTGAAAATATGTCAATTACAGTTAAGATGTATTTGTCCCCTTTGTTTAATTTCTCGTATGGCTGCATTTCAACCAGATCAGCTTGCCATGTCTCATCAATGCCACGGATGTCAAAATGTCGACGTTGGTAATTTCTTCTAGCTGGCTTATGCAGCTCCTCCACCAACTGCTGCTTCTCAACGTCCATTTTTGAGTGCATTCAGTCTAGTGTCTACTTGACTAATGAGTTCTGCATTTCGATACACCAGTTTTTGAATTGATTCAACATCAATTTTCACATTTTTAAAAAGTTTATCTGTAGAATTTTCTAAAGTCTCAACCATCATATTATTGTTGACTACTTCAGTTCGCAAGGAAGCTATAACATCATAGATGGTCTGAAATTCACGCTGTATCATATGTTGCATCATATTCAGATTAACGGCATCATTCTGCTCTTGAGCATCAGCCACTTTACACAACCTTTTATTATTCATATCATAATCTCCTTCAGATGTGACTTTAAAGCCAAATCCAGGAGGACCACGACTTGTACTCTCTGTTCGCTTAGTATGACGTCCGAATACATCAGTGCTCATCTTGTAAATGATAAAAATCTTGACAAAACACTCATTAATATATAATTCCAGCTTCTCGTAGTTCTTCAATAATTGATATAATTTCGTTTGTGTGACTTGGATTTCCAGCTGCTTGAGATGCTAGCAGTAAACGTAATCTATCCACTAATTCATTTGGATCATCCCAGTAAATGTAGTCTAATTTATTATCCTCTGTGCTTATCATATATTTTGGAATTAAACCCTTACCTGATGAAAAACGCTTCTTATTTTGTTTATTAGTTTTTGAGGGTGATAATACATTTATTGATTTAGCTATGAAATTTTGAAACTTCAAAGTTCTATTATCACGAAGTGCCCCATCAACCTTATAAAATTTTTTATGTGCATTTGTTGAAATTATGATTTTTTTATAATTTTCAAAGTCATCCAAGCTTATTGAATTTTCTGCTGGATCCTTTTTAAACAAAAGTTCCAACAAGCCTTTAGTTGTTGGATAATTGCTTTCACCCACAATAATATGGTTCGATTCAAAACTTATTGGTGAATCACCAATCATTAATCTATTGTTAGTTAATTTTCGTACACCAAATGTAACATCTAGATCCTTTTTTCTTTTTTCTAACATTTCAAGATAATTTTTCACAATACTATTCCATGAAGTGGTACCTATTGTTTCTTCAGAAACTTCTGATGTTTTTGAATCTGTATCCACAGCTGATTTAAATGAAGTTTCAGCATAATCTTCTAGCTGCGAATCTTCTTCAGATTCACTCTTCACTTCATTTTTGACTTTATTCTTGACTTCATCTTCAACTGGATCAATTCTTTTAACAGTTTCAAAACCATTGACTATTTTCTCAAGCGGTGTAATGATTGGCCTAAAGGTATCATTAAATGTCTGCTCAACTGTTTCTTTACCCAACTTTAGTAATCTATGCTTCCGTCGAACCGCTTCACTAGCTTTAGCAATTTTACGCAAAATACTTTTTTCATTATGAAAGCGCTCCTCACGTATAGACATGTTAATGCCACAGTGTTCAAAGTGCGACTGTCTCTATGTAACCATTACATACATATATATTGCTTTTCCAGATTAACAAAACAGTCAAAACCTTTTCTATATCTACCTTGATTTAGATTTCTATCCTTATCAATTACAACAAATTCATGCTTATCATCATTCCAGCAAGCTACGCACATTGGTTTGAATTGTGAATAAGGCATGTCAGTATTAACATGATCATCATATATATATGCTTTAGATTCATCTCATCTTGTTTAAACAGTACAAGAAAATTTACATTATCACGTATAAGATGTTTAGGAATACGAGCATATGTCTGGCTCAGATAGAAACAGTCTACATTCTTGTGCCTCCCCATTGAAAAAAATGCTTTTATATTATCTTGCTTCTCACAAGCTACATCATCAAATACAAACACTGAATTCGAATTAGCTTCACTTGGTATTACAACATCATCATGCTCATTGAAAGGATAGTATTCAACACCATCTACTGAGTGAAGAACTTTTTCTAAAAACTTATATTTTGGTTGATTTAAAGATTTAGAGTAAACATAAACATTTTCAAATCTCAATCCATTTGGGTGTATCAATAGAGCCAACAAAGCATTTGTCTTTTCACAGTTAGAAGGTCCACAAAATATTGCTCGTACACTGTTTGGTAATAAATGTCCATGCCGTTTTTCTTTTTTCCCATTTTGAACAAGGGAATCGAAGTTATCAATGGGTAGTTTTATAGGTTGTGTTTCAAACTGCATCTTGACTATGACTGAATGAAGAGCTATAAAACTCAGGTTTATATAGGTTCACTCTTTAGTCTGAAAGTATCTCTCAAACAGATATGATCATTCACGGAGACAAACCGAGAGTCAGTCGTAAGCGAACCTTGAAAGAGGCAAGACGTGGCAGCGGACTGTTGAATAACATCATCAACAGACTTCCAGTAGAGTTACATCTTCCTGGATACCAGTATTGTGGACCAGGCACGAAATTAGCTGAACGACTTGCGCGAGGTGATCCTGGAATCAATCCTCTTGACGCTGCATGTAAGGAGCACGATATCACTTATTCGCAAAATAGAGAAAACGTTGAGGCAAGAAACGCAGCTGATAGAGTATTAGCTGAAAAAGCTTGGAAACGTGTATTATCTAGAGAGTCAGATATAGGCGAAAAGGTGGCTGCTTGGGGGATAACTAATGCAATGAAAATTAAATCAAAATTTGGTATGGGTATCAAAAATGAAAGGTCTGCTAGCACACTAAAAAAAATCATTACAGCAGCTGAAAAATCAATGATACCAAGTAATGATGGACAAACCGTTATTAAATCTGCTCTTAGAGGGGCGCGCGCAGCTGTAAAAAAAGCTGGTGGAAAAACAAGTGTAAAAAAACCTCGCATTTTACCAGTTCCAAAGAAATTGGGTGGTTTTCTACCCTTTCTTATACCTATCTTTGCTGGTCTAAGTGCTACTGGAGCACTAGCTGGTGGAGCTGCGGGAATAGCTAAAGCTATCAATGATTCAAATGCTGCAAAACGACAGCTTGAAGAAAGCAAACGTCATAACGAAGCAATGGAAGCCATTGCTGTGGGGAAAGGCCTTCATTTGAAACCATATAAAGAAGGATTGGGATTTTATCTGAAACCATATACTCAAGGAGCAGGACTCAAGTGCAATTCAAAAAACTCAAAGTGACGCTACCTCACCGAGCACTAACCGATGCAGATTTACTTAAATTCGCGAAATCTTTAAAAATTACAAATTTTGAGGTGTTTTTATGCGAAATGGATTACCAGAGGGTGGGCCACGTAAATATGAAAGTGCTATTGTTAACCTTGATGATAAAAACAATTTAGGGACTCATTGGGTTGCGTATAAAAAGATTAACAATAAAATATTCATTTTTATAGCTTTGGTAATCTCCGGCCACCTTTGGATCTCTTTAAGTATCTAGGTGTTGGTAGCGCAAAATATAATCATGAAAGGTATCAAAATTATGATACATTTGTGTGTGGGCATTTATGCCTGAAATTTTTATGTAATCAGTTAAACTCTAAAAGCATGTATAATCTATATAAATGCAGAGACTAATGATTTCAAGTCAGTCAAATGCTAGCTACTTTCATCCTAGAAAGTCAGTATTTTCCTCCAATTGAATTATCTCCATATAAAAATTACGCTCTTGGTCCTGCTGAATTTCAAACCTTCAATTCGATACCTAATGTAGATATTGGTCAAAATGAATTTTATGTGGATGATGAAATAATTGAAATACCTACAGGAAGTTATGAAATAAGTGACATAAAGCGCTATCTACAGAATGTTTTAGTACAAAAGGGTATTGAAATTCATATTAAACCAAACAATAATACTTTAAAAAGTGGAATTTATTGCAGTCATGACATAAATTTTGAACCTAAAGATTCTATCGGTCATTTGCTGGGTTTTTCTCCACGCAGACTAGTAGCTAAACAGGTTTATGAATCTGATCAACCAGTATCAATCATAAAAGTGAATTCTTTGAGAATTGAGTGTAGCATAACGACAGGTGTATACATTAATGGTCAGAAAGTACATACTATTCATGAATTTTTTCCTGTGGTGCCACCTGGATATAATATAGTGGAAGTACCATCTCATGTCATTTACTTACCAGTCGCCGTGCAGACAATAGATCATATAACGCTCCGTATAGTTGATCAAGACGGACATTTGGTTAATTTTCATGGAGAAATTATAACAATCAGACTACACATCAAGTCTTTAAGATAATGGGTATTGTTTTCAATAAAAAGGTTGGCTTCAGCTATAATACTTTATTACCATGCCGCAAGCGCATCAGTCGACAACGAGCTGTCAAAGGGTTAACACCTTAAAACGTGCTGCTGCTGACAAGAGCGGGTCTCAGGGTTACACCACTCGCAAAAATAAGAAAATAAAAAGATTCAAGATTTTTTGTGCCTGCCTCTGTATTTTTGTGTATCGACGTTTAATTGTTTGTCATGGAAGAGGAAATTTTAAACATTGAAACTCCTATAATTTTTGATGAATCTATCGCTCATTGTGAAGTACATGCACATCAGCCATATGCCTCATCAACATTCAATAATAGTGATGAAATTTGAATTTCTGTGCAAAATCAAGATCATTGTCTTCTACCTAGCAAGAGCTCACTTCACGTGCAGGGAAGATTGGTGAAGACTGATGGAACTCCAGTGGACAATACAGTTTTAGTTTGTAACGCCATCTGTCATTTGTTTCAAGAAGCAAGATATGAAATCAATGCTATTGAAATTGATAGGAATAAAAATGTTGGTCTCACTAGCCTT
Organism: Andricus quercusramuli; assembly: GCA_932178445.1. Taxonomy (NCBI): domain Eukaryota; kingdom Metazoa; phylum Arthropoda; class Insecta; order Hymenoptera; family Cynipidae; genus Andricus; species Andricus quercusramuli. Next base: position 4,546 of record CAKNXH010033710.1, on the reverse strand, counting down.
ATGAAAAATTATATATCTTTAAATCCTGGACAATCACATTACGCAGAGAATACTGGTTGGCTTGAAATAAATAATGATGCAAAATCATTAACTTATGCTATTGGTTATTTTGATATATCCATACCTCTTAGCATGATATTTGGTTTTGCTGAAGATTATCACAAAATCATTGTTAATGCTAAACATGAACTTATTTTGACAAGATCAAAAAGTGATGCAAATTCCATCTTGCAAACAGCTCCCAATGAGCTGTATAAAATTAAAATTAATAAGATAGAATGGTTTTTACCAAGCGTTAGATTGCCAGATTCGCGAAAATTTCAGCTGCTAAAATATATTGAGAACGATCCATCTATTCCAATAAGTTTTCGTACTTGGGAATTGTATGAATATCCTCTACTTCCAACGACTTCAAACCATGTTTGGACTGTAAAAACATCAACGCAATTGGAGAAACCGAGATTTGTTGTATTAGGTTTTCAAACAACCAGAAAAAGCAATACTTATAAAAACTCTAGCCAGTTTGATCATTGCAACCTAACTAATGTGAAACTATTTTTGAATAATCAGAGTTATCCTTAGTGTTGCCGTCGAGCGAGAAATCCCGAGAAACGAGACGGGACGAGACGAGTCATACCTGCTGTCTCGGTGTTACTCGTCTCGTTTTGTCTCGTCTCATTCTTACTCGTCTCGTGGCGTCCTTACTCGTTTCTCGCTCGGTTTTTTCCGAGAAATGCGACAGATGTGCGCTAGCAGAGCGGCCAGCTCGTGGGAGCGTTCTTTTGCTACTCTGACGCGCTAATGTTAATTAGCGTTCTTTAATGAATAGCTAAAGTCGAAATCTGATTACATATTATAATTTTTTGTCCATTACTGATTAATTTGATATCAAACACGACTATGTTGCGATTTTTCGAAGATTTAACTTCAGTATATTAGTATTTTGTTTTGTTCTTATTGTTAATTTATTTTGTCAATTATAACAACAAAATACATGAAAGAGAAATGTAAAAAGGCAGGTATATTTTCAAGTCCTTTCGAGTTTAAAGAATTTAACAGTAATTTCATTTTGTACATTTTAAAGTGGAATTTAAAAATTTTGTCACTATGTGAGATCTTGAAATTTCAGTGACAGATTATGAAATCTTTTAAAACTGTAGCTAAATATTGGAAATATTTGTTGAATGTTAAGAAATATTTTTGAAACTTTATGAATTCCTTCAAATGTTTGTGAAATCTGTTCTACTGATTTGAAAAAATGAATATATTTGAAATATTTGCGCAATCTTTCAAATGATTTGAAATGTTTGTGAATTTCTTGAAATCTTTTAAAGTATGTAAAAATCGATGTGAGATCTTGAAATTTCAGTGAAATCTTATGAAATATTTTAAAATTGTAGCAAAATATTCGAAATGTTTGTGAAATGTTGAGAAATATTTTTGAAACTTTATGAATTCCTTCAAATATTTGTGAAATATGTTCTATTGATTTGAAAAAATGAAAAGATTTGAAATGTTTGTGCAATCTTTCAAACGATTAGAAATGTTTGTGAATTTCTTGAAATCTTTCAAAGTATGTAAAAATCGATGTGAGATCTTGAAATTTCAGTGAAATCTTATGAAATATTTTTAAAACTTCATTAATTCTGTCAAATATTTGTTAATTTTACATGTAAATTCAGGAATTCAACTTTTTTTTCAGAAATTTACAAGATCCACATTTGATTTCGTACAGAAAGAATTTGAGAGGATGATGGTGGAATGGCTAGCATTAAAATATTTACCATTTTCTTTTTTTGATGATGAGGCATCTTCATCTGAGTACATTTTGAACATAAAAAAGTTTTTCCATGCTAAAAAAAATATATTCTTTTATATATTCTTCATTATCAGAACTGCATACAAAAAAATTAACTTCATCCATATGAACTCAAACAAAAACCTGCCAATTTTAAAAATTGGGCATATTATACAGATTAAGAAACAAAAGTAACATTCACGATTTTTCCAAAACTCTGCGATTAACAAATTTTTCAATTTTATTCCGACGACGCCCAACCGTAAAGATATATACGTTATGAGGGACCCGAAAGGAAAATTTTCAGTGCTAATGCGTTTCTGAATCATACAAATTTTTATATACATGAATATTCAAATATACATACCTGAATAAACAAATATAGATACATGAATGTCGTAGGGGTGAATTATAAAATCGACTGTGTGATGATCATGTGAGTTTCTAAGTATTATTACTGACAGATCTACTACTTTTTACACATTCGAAGTTCATACAATTAAAAAAATATGTAGTAGTAAAAGCGATTTAAGGAGGTGCGCACTTTCGATTTTGTAAATGCCCCAACAAATATATTTTATTCACCAACCGTAGAAATTAGGTGCCACAAAATTTTTAAATTCTACTTTGAATTATAAAAAATTAAGTTCGTGTTAAATTCTTCGAACTCCAAATAACTTGAAAATATACCTATCTTTTTACCTTTCTGTTTCATATATTCTATTTTTATAATTAGCAAAATAAATTAACAATAAGAACAAAACAAAATACTAATATAGTGAAGTTAAATCTTCGAGAAATCGCAACATAGTCGTGTTTGATATCAAATTAATCAGTAATGGACAAAAAATTATAATATGTAATCAGATTTCGACTGTAGCTATTCATTAAAGAACGCTAATTAGCATTAGCGCTTCAGATTAGCGAAAGAACGCACCCGCGAGCTGTCCGCTCTGCTTGCGCACATCTGTCGCATTTCTCGGAAAAACCGAGCGAGAAACGAGTAAGGACGAGACGGGACGAGTAAGAATTTGACGAGACAAACCGAGTAACGCTCCCGGGAAAACGAGACGGAACCGAGTAATGAACGAGACGAAAGCGAGCCAGACTCGGTATTTCTCGTCTCGGGCGGCAACACTAGTTATCCTTATAGTAATTTAAATCTCAATATTAGCAAAAATCAGTATGCTCTACTTTATGAAATGTATACAAACTTTCAAGCTAATTACTATGGTAAAGAACCACAACCATTGTTATCGAAAGGAGAATTTATAGAGTATGCGCCTCTAGTTGTTATTGATTGTTCGAAACAAAATTAATCATTGAAATACGGACCTGCTGACGTTCGTTTGGAATTTGAAAGTAGTGAAAATTTTCCCGCTCAAACATCAGCATATTGCCTCATCTTACATGATCGTGTAATTGAATATAAACCAATAAGTGGTGCGGTGAAAAAGTTGATATAAAATTATTGTAAGAAGATTGAATCAGTTTAGTTGCTTACGAAATGGAATACGTGATGGATGTGCAGGGCTTCAGGTGTCCAGTTAATGAAATTATATTGAAAGAATTAGCTATAGTTTCAATCAATGATGATGCGGTACCTTTTTCTGTTTTGTTTCAACCTCCTTGCGAATGGAGCTGCATCCCATCAAAGTATAGATGTATGAATCGATGGTTGGAATATAATTTTCATGGCCTACCGTGGAATACTGGTGATGTACCTTATACGTTTGTGAAAGAAATCTTGAAAACTATTTTTAAAGATGCTAGTAAAATTTATGTGAAAGGCTTGGAAAAGAAAAATTTGTTTAAAAAGTTTGTTACTCAGAAATCAACGCAAATTATTGATATGCATGATATGGAATGTCCTTCATTGAAAATATTATGCGATGAGTCATCTACTAATGTATGCTCACGTCATTCAAGCACAACAAAATTTTACTGTGCACTTCAAAATGTTACTTTATTGAAAAATTGGTTATCTCGAGACAATTAAGAATCAGGTATAAGAAATAAGTGTTTTTCAACTTTTTTAGTTTTAAGTTAGTATGTAAGTTTAAAAAATGTATTTTTTTCTTAAATAAATAAAATTACATACATTTGAATATAAAAAGCTGTGTTTTTATTTATAACTCATAATTTTCTATATCTCGATGTTTTTAGGTTATTAAATAAAACAATAAATATATTTAACTTTTCATTTATTCACTCAAGTTTACAAACTGCATTCATTCATTCATTTGCATAGAAACTCTATTTTAAAATAACAGTACATTATTATCATCATTGTCGACATCCATGAGCTCAGGCACTCTATGTTTATACCCCCATGGGAGAGTATCTGTCGAACCAGGAATCAGCACTCGCTTATCATCATGCCAGCTGAGAGCAATCTTATCTTGTTTAATCGAGTGTACCTCATGCTTTCGACTTCGGATTAAATGTTGAGTCCGAACCAGATTTTGGCAAGAATTTAGAGTCTGCTTATAATCATCGAATGTTATTGTTCTTAAAGTTGACTTTTTAACCCCTTTTGCTTTTTTCCCCCCATCTTCACCTAAAACTTTATACACTGAGAAACTTTAGGTTAGAAAAATTACTAAAACGGATAGCAAATGGGGGCAAAATGCTTAAATTTTGACATTTTAATACATAAATAATAAGTTATACTATTTTTATAAGAAGATTTCCTATTTGGTAATAGCAATCCTTACTATTCTCTGTAGTAAAATCCGATGTAGGAAA
>CAKNXH010033708.1:0-14738 GCA_932178445.1 Andricus quercusramuli | reverse complement strand
CCTAATGATAACTACATTATGTACTGACTTATAGTACTGGCCCAGTGCTATCAATCAATACAGAACTTAATTAAAATTAGGCCCTTCACCAGTACCGCGCCAGGAACGAAGGTATGTACTGGCCCAGAGTTGTGAGTCAGTACAGAACTTAGTTATCATTAGGGGTTTCACCAGTACTACGCCAGTACCAACGGTATGCACTGGTCCAGTATTGCAAGTCACTACATGCCTGCGTTATCACTTGAAGTCTGACCAGTACCTGTCCAGTAATGATCTGCAGTACTGGCCCAGTAATGAACTTCCGTACTGGCCCAGTACTGCAGGTCAGTACCTAGCTTTGTTTGCATCATTGGTTCAGCCAGTACTGGGTCAGTAAAAACAGAGGGTACCGAAACAGTAACAACTGTAAGTACTGGCCCAGTACTGGCCAAATACTGCAAATCAGTACAGAACATTGTTATCATTAGGGGTTTTACCGGTACAACGCCAGTAGTCATGCCAGTATTCCATCAGTACCGAGCCAGTACCGAATTCCGCCCGGCGGTACTGGCGCGGTACCGCGCCGGTGGTAAATTTCCCCCTGGGATATGCGGTTTTTACTTGAGAAAATTGAATATCTAAAACTAAAATAACTGTAAGAAATAATATTATTGATTTCAAAACTCTTATGCATCTGGTTTGATACCAGTTTACATTAACCATATTACGGGATAAATTTTCATTTTGTTTTCTATTTTATTTCCATTTCCGAACCTTAACAATAATTAGAAAATGATTTGAATAATACATAAATTGAAGAATTAAGATAAACAAATAAAATAGAAAATGTGTTTGTCAAATAAAAGTATTTTACATCATACGCATTATTTTTTATTTGACTCTTCAAACAAAGTGTCATTGTTTGGATTAAGGAATTTTATAATGCTAGTGACTAGCTGTGTAGGACATTTCATAATGTGGGTCATTTATTTTTTGATATTAAAATTATCGGGAATTTCGCGAATTTCCAATTCTCTTTAATTTTTCCGTTTTTAGAAGATATACGAATATACGAATAATAGATTGAAGAATTGTATAATATTAATTATTTTGCGTTACGAACAATGAAACGTCAAAACCTAAGAATCCTCCCATAGCACAATAAGTCAAAGCTGTAATACTCACAATGAAGCTATAAAAAATAATATCCAAAATATTCCAAATATATCAAAAAATGTAAGATTTTATTGTTTTTAAACTGAAGATATGTTTTATAATTTTAAAGTAAGAAAATATATTTATTAAAATAATGTTTCTATATACTATTCAATGTGAAAATGACGTTTCTTACCTAAGCGGAAATTTGAAAGTTTAGAGAAGGGGAAGAAGGAGGGGGCGGGGTGTGTTAGTGCATTTGTAAAAACTTCAGTTTTAATTTGTATATTGAACTATATTTTCCAAAATGTACATATAGAACACATTAATTTGAACGCTTTGACAAGTATTCTGCATGCACGAGTGCAATGTATTCATAAATTGAGAGAGAGTTTAAAAAAATGTTTTGAAGGCCTAATGTGTTCCGAGGATCTTCCATCTCGTGTGTTGATTTTCACCCAACATGTATTAGGCCGGCCCTGCTGGGAACAGTGTTGGTGTAAGAGAGGGGCGTTGGGGGCGGTCCGCCCCGAGTGCCAACCCATGCTACGCCGCCATTGGCTAAGAATTCCCCATTTAAGATGCGGCGCCTGAAGTCCTCTCCTGCTTCTAGGTTCTAGCGTGAAAAACATTCGGTCGACGTCACTCGTAAGGTTTGCAACGTTGCCTTATTGTGCGTGTTCTAACATCAATTCTACGCTTTCTTTCTGGCTTCTTCCCATAGTGAAATAATTGCTGTTTCTTAAAGAAAAAGCTATAGGCAGGAAATTAAAATGGAGGACATTGAAAAAGTGAAAGAAGCAAAAAAAGTTCAAGAGGAAACGAAATTTGAAGCCGCAGAAGGAATTGAGACTTCGGAAATAGACAAACTACCCGACGATTGTCTTATCGAAATTTTTCATCATCTGCCGACAATAGCTGACAAAATCCGTATAGAACGAGGTAACTAAAAGTTCAGAATTATCAGGCAATATTCATTGGGAACAATTCATTCATTAATTTTTAATTGGACGTTACCGAAAGTAAACGATTCAGTCTTAAGACTGACAAACCAAGCTAATTCTAAGTATTAAGTATTCAATTTTGATGATTTAAAAAACCGACCAACTACAGACTTTCACCATTTTTGTATCATTATTAATTATGAACATGCTTATTTTTCGATTGTTCGAATGGCTAAAATTCCAGTTAAAAATCATTAAGTTTAGAGCACTTCTATTCTAATAATTGAAAAATAAAGCCTTCCTGAAACTACAAAATTCTTGGACATCAAGAAAAACGAAGAATCCAATTTTCAAATTAATGTCTTCTTCGGGTTTCTAGTGATTTGCATACTTTTATAGAAAACATTTCTAAACGATTCACAATTATTTATGAAATGCATATGCTTTTCTAAAAATTTTAGTACTGGAGATTTATATTTTATTCACGGATTTTGTACGTAAACAGAAATTCTATAAAAAACACATTTATGGAAATATCAACAAATAATTTATGAATCATATTAAAAGCTTTTTTGATCGTTTATTTAAATCAAGAATACAGCAAATCAATACAATAAATATACTTATTCTTTTTAATATAAAAAATACCACTAAAAATCTGAAAAACTTCCATTTTTCCGTCAACAAATAAACGAAAATCACCTTAATTTTAAAGTAAAATTTGACAACACATTTCGAAAAACTATAATTTGAATTTTTCTTTACATAATGTACACACTTTTTATCAAGCACCATTTACATTAATTCATTCGTGATGTAGAAGAGGCATACAAAACACTCTGATAGAACCTGTCTCATACAAATTCATTTCCAATTTAACCATTTTGCGTCTGACATAATTGAGATCAAAAGTTAGTATTTCGTCGCTTGGCATTCTACGTAACTCCCACATATATAAATCTTTAGAGTCAGTAGGATATACAAATAATGATCGCATTTTTTTCCAAGGTTTGCCTTCAATTTCTATGCCTTCAGGAGTTCGTGTCATTTTTTTAATCCGGAAAAGCGATTTATTTTTAAGCATAACAAAATTATTAGGCGAAGTTGTTTTCAAAGTACATTCCTTGTACTTTAATTTTAAGATATTTGAGCCAACGCATTTCAAAATCTGAATTTTATAAGGAATTTGTGGTTTTGAGGAATCTATTTTAGTCAGTTCATGTAATCTACGGCAAATTTGAGCTAATGGACGGTTCGCAGATCGGATAAGGCTTGTTAACTTTCCAAGAAAGTTTTCAAACCCAAATGCACAAATTCTGTTAAGGTTACACCCCATTGCTATTACGTCGTTAGCAAAGTGAATAGCGCAATGACTATTCAAAACTTGCATTTTGGAGGACAATCCACGCAAGCTTACAAAGAATCTTTGTAGATAGACTTTAGCATGCTGCTGATATTTTCTAATCAACTTCTCGTTGCATAAAATTCTGGAAGCTACGTGTAAAAGAAGAAACTTTTTAAAGCGATTACCAGAGATGATATTTAATAACACGATTGGACCGCAATACAAAAGGATGAATTTAAATTCCGTTGCTTTCCATTTTTTTATTGAATTTAATGCCCGTACTTTTCTTGGAAATTCACAAGGAATAGTCTTACGAATTAAAACAAGTCGTCTTGAAACCTCAGTCTTCATTCGTTGACTTACTTTTGCGGGGCCCGGAATAAAGAACCAATGCATTAAAAGTCGCTTCATAATCCCTTCACAGAATAAATGCATAAAATCAAGAATAAACATGAAAATCATATTTACAAATGGTCTAATCTGTAAAAGTGGAGATTCCCGCTTATGATGACGAGGTTGAGAACGTGTCCTAAAGGATTCATCAGTTCTTTCTGGACAGTTTATAAGAGGAAATTGTGTTACGCGATCTTTTTTCAGTCCTCTTATTTCGCATCTTTCACAGAAATAAAATCCTGTATGACTTTTTGTGCCCTTTATAAAAGCCCTTGCTGGTGTATCGAAAATGAAGCAATGAATCCTGACATTAAATCTCTGATTTGAAATTGAGACGCCATTAGCCTGTAAATTATTCACTTCAGCAATGAAATCTTCCAAATAATCGTCCAGGCTAGCAGGTTTGGAATTTCCACAATAAATGAACACTGGGAACGGCTTGTATATATCGGGTTTATAGTGAACCTTTCCCGAAAACACCCAAAAGCCCTTTTCACCAGATTTTGTCAAAGATACTCCATCTGCATTAAACTGCAAGAATATTGTGGTCTTCTTGTGCACGCTAGGGTCGATACATTTTTGAAGCCCTGTTTCGATGCCGAAGTAAAAATATTCTCTAACCGATCCATCAGAGTCTTGCATTTCTTTTATTTCGTAGACCGCAGAAGATGTTCCTAGAAATGTTTTGGCTGATTTAGGTAGTTGAGGCAACAGTCTTCGTCGGAAAATCTTCAAAATTCCGTGAACAGTCTCTTGTTCCATTCCTTTCGTAACAGCCAAAACACGAAGCTCCTTCACTTCTTCCTGCTCATCTCCAATTGCTTCTACAATCTCGTGAACGTATTCTCCATCAGAATCCGATGAACTACTAGATTCTTTAGAACCCGGTGATGATACACTGGCATCTTCAGAACCTGGTGTTGATCTGGTGGATTGTTGGGAATCTAAAGATGTAAAAATTTATACGTAATGAAACCAATTTTTTGGGAAATATTTGTTTCATACAAATTCAAACTTGCTTATTTAATTATTTTAAATGACATGTTATTATCTTACAATAAAAATTCATTTTCTCAACTAAATCTGTATCTGGGGCTTGAAATTCGTTGCCAATACCTGGATCGTCACGATCGATTTCATTTCCCACAGCTTCCGGTACATCAAAATTAATATTTTGTTCCGCTTCCTCTTCATTTTCATCTTCATCATCAGCTTCAGAACCTGAAATATAATTAAATACACGTTTGTCAGTATTCTTAGGTTATAACCTCATATTTACAAATTGATACCGTAATTATTTATAGGTAATTAATTACCCTGTAAGAAGCCTTGCATTAAAAAGTATTAGAAATTTGGAATCCCTAAGAATGCCTTTTCTGTCCTTCGTTTTTTTAATCCTCATTAGGCGGCGAAAATAATAAGATTGCAATCCCTTTCAAAGCCAATCGGAGCTGCCAAACGTAACCTCAAATAAACTAAAAAGACAATTGTCGTTTGAAGCATTAGAACGCACTCCAAAAGCAAGAAATTTGCAAAATCTAGTAGGGTTATTCACAAAAATACATCTCTTTATCGTAAAATATTGGCTTTGTTTAAATATTATCAATTACAAAAATATAAAATGATGATAAAAAATTCAAAAAATTATTTTTCACCATAGAAATCTGTGTGGAAATTAATCCTGACGTCGTGAAATGACCGATGCTATATTTTAAAAAGCTTTTGACATCATTATTATGAGATTCAAAACGGGAGGACAGAAAGGGGATCCAGAATCATTCAATATTTGTTACGTTACCACTGTGTACATACAATTTTCCAATACTTTTTAATGCAAGCCTTCTTATCGGGTATGAGCTAAATAATTTCCTACTAATTTAAAAAAACAATAATGTCAATTGAGGATAGCCCTGAATATATAAATCTTAATAAACAAGTTTGGGTTTAATTTCAATATTGAAGTTAGATTCCACTGATTTACTTACTTGCATTTTCGTCTCGTAAGTATGGTATCCTTTCTATCGCACGGTGTTTCTGAACCCGTGGAGTACTTTTACGCTTTGGCATTGTCTAACCTTATTCACTTATCACACTCAAAATTGAATTAAAAATCAAACAGCTGTCAGAACTGGATACACCTCACTCGCTATTTCACAGCGCACACACTAGGTGTCGTTGTAGGCGGTAACCCGGCCACCGGGTCTGACACGACGCTGAAACCACGAAATATACCCTATCCGGGACAGACCGGGCCAACCCGATCAGGGCCTGATCGGAAAACTGGAACCAGTATGGCGATTTCTGCATGGGCAGTTAACAAAATCAAAATCATTCAACTTATTTGTACTGAAACGTCTAAATAATTCAGGAAAACAACAGCGTACAAAAATACATCGCTTAATAATTGAGACATATCTACATGTAATTTTGAAAATGGAATGCAGATACATGCCTTTCTTCTTAAGTGATTATTTCACCGATAGACATATTTACATATACTTTTAAAATCTCAATTCAGATACTCATTCCACAACATCACAAACATTGACAACAATTATATAATTGGAATAGAGGTATCTTAAATATGAATAAACTTTTATTATATACAAATTATAACCAATATTCAATTACATAACTTCAAAGTAAATAATAAATTTATGTAATTAATTGAAACAAATGAAAATTAAATCTTTATGTAATTTAATATTGTGGGAAAATGAATCAGCTATAATAATTAATTAATCAGTTAACAGAATAAGAAGCATTTAACAATTATTTTCATTGAAACATTCAAATAATTTTTACTCTACATTTTTCTTTTAATTTTCACTTTCTTTTCTGACTATTTACTTTATTAGTAACCTTTTATTTTCAGAAAAAATTAAAACATATTTACATATAATTTCAAAAATTAAATTCAAAAAATAATTTTACAACAAGAAAAATATTTAAAAAAATTACGCGAGTGAAATACAGGTATTTTAAATATAAATAAGCTTTTAGTATAGAAATTATAACCAATATTCAATCAGATAACCTTAAAGTAAATAATAGATTTATGTAATTATTTGAAGCAAATGAAGATGCAATCTTTATGTAATTTAATATTGTGAAAAATCAATCAGTTAACGGAATAAGAAGCATTAAACTATAATTTTCATCTGAACATTCAAATAATTTTCACTTCACACACACACACACGTATATGTATATATATCATCAATTTCAACAGTCATTTTTGGAAATTTGATTTAAAAATAACCTTTCAATCTAATCTAACATTTGAATAATTTGACCATTATATTTTTCAAATATGAAATTGCATTCTTATACAGTCCCTATTCGTGGAATAATGTTGAAAATGTTAATTTGTTTATAAATATTGTTCAAATAATTACCATTTTTTGTTAATTTGGAAAAAAGACAGAGAGAAGTCATTGGTAAGTCATTTTTGGTCGACTCACCAAATAAAATGGAGCCTATTCATTGTGACATACGAAAACTGTGCATTTGTTTATAAAAATTGTTCAAATAATGCTGCTGAGCAGCAGATATTTTTGAATGATCATAATTAGGATAGCATTTTTCTCATGTTCTATATAAAAACTGTGAATTTCAAACAACTAATCATTGCCAATCAAAAAAATGCCTTTTGTGCATTAATTTGTTTAAAACATTATAACTTTTTTTTTACTCTAACCCACTGAAAACTATTGCTAGATAGTAATAACATTGACCTAAGCTCTGCTTCAGCCAATTCGCAGATCTTGTAAAAAATAGGTTCATCTGAAAAGTTAGGATAAAAATATTGTTTATTTTTTTGTTAATTGAAAAATTTCGGTTTAGCCAAATTGAAATTCTCGCACCGAATCGATATACTTGAAAGCCTTACAATCATTAAAAAAAACGTCAAAATCCATTGAAAATGGGGTTGTAGACAGACTTTGTCCACAAAAAGTGCTTTTGGCTACACTGTGCGCCCCTGCCGGGAATTCCCCATTTATGAATCGACGCATGAAAACCTCTCCTGCTTCTAGCGTGAGAAACAGTCGGTCGACGTCACTCGTAAGGTTCACAACATTATCTTATTGTACGTGTTCCAACATCACTTTTACGTTCTCTTTCTGGCTTCTTCTCCTAGTGAAATAAATTCTGTTCATCAAACAAAAAGTGATAGGAAGTTAAAATGGAGGAGGTTGAAAAAGTGAGAGAAGCAAAAAAAGTGCAGAAGGAAACGAAGTTCAAAGCAACAGAAGGAATTGAGACTTCGGAAATAGACAAATTAACCGACGATTGTCTTATCGAAATTTTTCAGCATCTGACGACGATAGCTGACAGAATTCGTATAGAAAGAGGTAACTTAAATTTCATAATTGGCATGCAACATTTACGTGAAACAATTAATTTTTATGGCTAACACACCAAGCCTTTCAAAATTGTGAAATTTATTATTCACGAACTTCAATACTTTAATGTTCAACATATCCAAATTTATTATTATGGCATTGAAAATCTTCAGAGTTATGACGATTAAAAATATTTTGAAATGAGAACTTCTATTTGAATCGATTCGGAACTGCAAAGTCTTCAATAAGGAGAGGTTCACATTTGTATCCATTTACTTTCAAAGTGATACCTCTACAAAAATTCCACTCACTTTTTAATTAAAAATAAACTATAAATACTTTTTCCAAAAATTCAAATTGATATACAACAACTTGAAGTTATATGAAGCCATTAGGTTGTATAGGATTTCCATAACAATAATTGCGCGATTTTCAAAAAAATGTTGAAACTTGCCAAAACTCGACTAGAAACTGCAATTTCACCTTTTTATTTTCCAGTTTGTAAAAGATGGCGAAATCTGAGTCAGAGATCGTGGAATAATTTTAAATCCTTCGATTTATTAGCCAAAACTTGGGGGACAAATGGAAAATGTTTCGCCAAATCCTTCATACGAAGTATCGTTTTTGATAAAATTATAAGGCTCTCTGGCAAATACTTAACAAGCATTAGTACAGATTTAGAGAAATTTGGTCAAATTTGCCACTTGCTTCCCCACATCCGAGAACTGAAATTGCAAGATATATGTGAAAACAATCACTCAGAAACTACAGCCGAAAAATCCTGCCAAGCAATTCTATCGTGGTTAACATCACATGGTGAAAATATTACACTTTTTCAAATGAGAGTGACTAATCATCGATATTCTCAAGAAAAGGATTTCGCCAGATTTATAGGGCAAATGAAACAACTCAAATCTTTTGGTCTGGAATTTTATTTATCTGCTTCTCAATACTGGACTGGTACTTGTCTGCTTGCATTACCATTCGAGATAATTGAGGAGATTATTTTGAATGGGCCTATTGAGCCTAATATATGGGCAATGGTTAGCATCTTTTCTGATTAGAAAAAAACAAATATTTCTGTGGTCGTTCGAGTAGATTCTTCGTATGCACAATTGAAATTTCTTCATTGCAGATGCTGAAAAAATGCAAAACGCTCCAGACACTTAGCGTATTCAAAACTGAAGGACCTGTAGATGAAATATTGAAAGCCTTACCTTCACAGGTTCTCACCTTAAAGAATTTAAAACTGCATTTCAGTAATCTTGAGGACCAATCTCTATTATTCTCAACAGTGTCTGCTTTAATATATCTTGAGAAATTATATGTTAGCTCTACCAGATTCGTTACCGATGCATTTCTAGAAGTAGTCAGAAAAAATTGCAAGAAACTGACATACTTGAACTTATTTGGTAAGTAAATCAGTGAGGTTATCAACATTAATTTATACCATTTCAACACTTCTTGATAATAATCTCTATATTCGTTTTGAATTGAATTGGTATTTTCAGATTGTGATGAAATAACGGATGTTGGAATCTCCAGCATATGTAATTTGGAGAAACTGACATATTTAAGAATATGTGGGTTGTCAAAAATAAGAAACCCATCACTGGAACAATTGACAAGTTTAGTTGTATTAGATTTATCTGGGAGTAAATATATACGAAAGGAATGTTTACACTCCTTTTTGAGAAAAGCACGTCAAATCCGAGCAATCTACGTTGACGACGATAGTTTCGTTACAAGCGAACTTTTGAATGCTGTTACTGAGGCTGAAAAAATGTGTGATTCCAATAAAAAACTTGATTTATACATCAGAAATACTCATCCAAGTCTGAAATTGGTCAGTGAAATACCGCCCTCAGTGAATATCCTTAATTTAGATCCTGTGCCAGTTGCTAAATATGGAGTTGAAAATGCATTTCGTCATATAGACCATCCAGAGGTTCATATTACTGCCCGTGCAGAAACTTCGCCGTGGTGGCGCCGCATGGACATATCGGGTGACGTGCGGCAGTATATGAGCCCAGACTGGCATTCCTGGCATTCCTACTAGCGCTAGATTCCAAAGATTCGAAACCGATCAGGATCAGACTAGAGGTTCTCATCACCCAACTGAAAGATTCATCCTGATTATTCACTTTAATAAAAAAATCGCTCAGAGAGCACAAAAGTTTCCCTGAACATTCCTGGAACGTACCAATGAAAGGTTCGGAGAATTCCGAAAAATGTTCCAGGAAGGTACCCGGAAGTAGGTAAATGTCCACATATACAGGAAGGTTCCCCAGGAAGGTTGGGGAAAGGTTCGAGAAGAATTTAATTCCTTAAATTAATTAAATCAATATCTTGCAAAAATTTTCATCAACATTCCCCGAACCTTCATTGGGAACCTTCCTGAATACGCAGGTATTTACCGACTTGCGGGAAACTTCCTGTAACATTTTTCGGAATTCTTCAAACCTTCTATTTTAATTTTCAAGAAATATTCAGGGAAATTTTTGTGTTATCCGGGCAAGAAATAATACTTCAATACTATTTGTTACACAAAATCATAACTATATCTTAGAAGATTTGAGATATTTATGTTTGCTTGATTTATGTGTCGAAGGAACTGAAGGGAATATGACATTTCTTATAGTGAAAAATCTCGCTTGTTCAATATCGCACGCAAACTTACTTGTAATACATATTGTAATAATTCAAGAAATACAATAAAGAAACCGAAGTAAAATTTAGATTCCTCGACTTTTTATTTGAATGGCTAACTAATGGATTAACTTTTACGTAGAGATGTGCAAGACGCGAAACAGGACCGCTATTTCCAGGTCCGGATCCAGCAGTTTGCATAGCTGACTCCATCCGAAACTCTCGGTCCGGATCTCTCAAATACCCGTTCCGGTATTTTGCGCATCGGGTCTCTAGTTGACCCGCCCGGAAATAATTTGTTCGGATCTGTACGTGGTATACCCGACCCGGTGTTTCTCGTTTCAGATCTCTATCAGACTCGAACCAAAAATAGTATATTGCACAACTAGGGTCGAAAGGCTATGATTGTAACGAGCGCCAAGTTTGATGCCCGAGCGAAGCGAGGGCAGCACTCATACTTGTTGCAATCATAGCCTTTCGACCCGAGTTGTGCACGCTATTTTTCATCATATTTTTATCGGAAATCGATTTTCAGGTTCGCGCACCGAATTCATTTGATTGCGAATAATCGACAATAATATTTTGACAGTAGACAAGAGGTGACAGTAGTCACTTGAAGTTGGCTTTAGCGCTCGTGCTATTATGACGGAGATGGAACGAGAGAGGGGACGATCGCGTCACAATATAGAGATTCTGCTTTCGATCAATCACGAGCCGTTTCATTTCTTTTCAACCCCCTACGTCATCACTTTTCCTCCCTAGAGATGAAAAGAAAACTCGGCTGCATTCAGCCATTCTCGCTTCGCTCTGCAGGCATTGACAATCGATCTTTCGGTAAAGGTATAATGAATATATAGGATCAGGGTGGATCTGGAATCACTATGGACCTTTTCATCTTGAATACGGAAGCCCTGGTGTCGCCATGACACTCCCGCGAATTTCGTGTGCGTAGAGAATTTTGTACTGAGTTAGCATGGATCCTGCAAGTATACCGTATCGAAAAATTGCTTTGGAGGAGAATAATGTGCCAGATGCAAAATTAGTTTACTGTAAAATTTAAGCAAACAGCAGTGAACAATTGAGGAGATGGCTGAGTTGTCAAAAGCAGCCAACAAAAGAAAGAAAGAAAGATTTAGTTTCAAGATGAGGTTACATTCACTTTTCACTAGCACTATATTAACAGTTTTCTTAATTTTTTAAAAATACCTAACGAATTGAAAATCTGTTTTATTACTGACGGTCGACAATATAATCCCCCACTGACATCATTAAGTACAATATGATAATATTAAAATGATGATGATAATGTTAAATCATGTATTCATCATAATATTATATCACTGGATTTTCATATCTTAATATTAAAAATATAAGCCTTATAAAAATACTACGGAACGTTGAAAATGAATCTGAATTTCACTTAAAAATGAAAAAAAATGTAATTAACGAGAATTGTGATATTATCAAGTTTTTATGTCCGCACCCCTTAAAATTTCAATTATTTAGAGTGAATTTAAATAGTTTAAAAATTAAAAATGTTCAAAGTGTTAATTATACTTTTTAAGAATCAACCATTGAAGTTTTAATTGGAAAATTAAACCTTCTGAAAGGGACAGGGCTTAGTGGAATTGTTCTTTGCAACATTCCCTGCATTTGTTACAAAAAATATCGTGTGCAA
Source organism: Andricus quercusramuli (assembly GCA_932178445.1). Lineage (NCBI taxonomy): Eukaryota > Metazoa > Arthropoda > Insecta > Hymenoptera > Cynipidae > Andricus > Andricus quercusramuli. Next base: position 2,249 of record CAKNXH010033708.1, on the reverse strand, counting down.
CAGGTACTGGAAGCAGACAGTTGCAGCTCTTGTGAAGTTTACAGTACTCACCATCGGCTGAGCTTTGGGTCGTTTCCGGCTTGTCTTCGGCTCGTTTATAGCTCGCCTTCAGCTCGCTTCCAACTCGCTCACGACACGCCTACAACTACCCTTCGACTAGCCTCTGACTCGTACAGAAAGCTTCACACTCGAGTGGAACTGCCTACTTTCCGCACTTGTAGCACAATATACTGTATCATCCAAAAAGATTAATTCTCAAACAAAAATATAACTTGAATCGAGGAATCTTTGCCGTTCTCGCATCAATTTTGAATTATGTAAGTGAAAAAAGTTTGACTACAAAAAATCGTGTTTTCAAATCTTATGCATTACTATAACTTTCCGCATTTCTCACGCTCAAGGGGTGTTCCATCGCGGCACTACTTCCAAATTATTTGATGACCTATCATTGATCGATTCCACTTATTTGCAAAGTCGTTGAACTTACTTTTTTCGCAACTGCTGATACTTTTTATTTAAAGACTAATAGGAGTTGAGAAATCGGACTGTTCATAGCCCTTTTGAATTCCAACGGTTTTAATGTCCTATTGTCTTGATTAGAGTATTATTATCTTCCAAAGGTCAGTATTGTTGATAAAAATTCATACATAAGTGTAATCGCAAATGGCATCCATTTGAAATCATAAATTGACTTTTCATTTGAAATTCTATTTTGTATCGTTTACTTTTCGTTTCTTTCTACGCCGTTTATTTAAAATTCCTAATTGTTGCACCTTTACTCTCTTATCATTAATTTCAAAGATTGTTTGATTGTTTCTGATTCCCTTTTCTGACTGTTGATATTTTGTTGTTAGCGTCTCGTGTGTGTGTATGTGTGTGTGGATCTGTGTACATGTGACCGAGCGCGCCTCATACAAATTAGCGTCTCTACTGTCACTTTATAATTCTAATCTTAACATTATCTGATACCGTCTGTATAATTAATTGGCGAGTTGGGTACTAACTGTACATTAAACACAAAAATCTGATTCGTACCTAATACTTTTCCGGATACTTTATAATGTCGGAAATTTTATTCCGATGATTTACGTTAACGGGAATTTCCAAATTCAGTAATATGATAAACACTCGGAAATGTTATTCTCCAGGAATTTCCCAATTCGTGAATTCTCAATTGTCGGCGATTTCTTCGTTTCTAGAATAATTAAACTTCAAAGGTGCGAAGTTTTTGAATTCTTCAATTTTGAACCTGGAAAATAACAGTGATTGTTCGCTCAAGTTATCTCATTTTTTTCATTTGATTGAAAAACCTTTTAAATAATAATGCGTAAACTCTCAAATTTTGAAAATGGCATTTCAGAAGCTCTTCGATAAATTTTTCGTAAACGTCTCCGCGGTGTAATTAAAATTTTTCAATTCGAAATTATAGTATACTATAAGTTATACTACTTGCTAAGAATACGTTAAACCGGTAAAATATTGAAGAACGTATTTCCAAATGAAAAGTACGCCTAACTTGAAATTATTAATAAACTTGAGGAAATAACTTCATAAACTGTAATTCAATATATCATATCACAAATTAAATTAAGTTATTTTTTAAGTAGCACCCTATTTCTACGACTAATGGCTTGAACTATAAATTAAAATAATTCTTAGCAATTACATCAAAATCTGCTGTAAATAGGTGGCAAATATACGAATAATAAATTAAGGAATTGTTTATTTTTTCATTATTTTGTGTTACATACAAAAAAACCCCCTCAAAACTTGAGAATCCTCCCATAGCACCATCAGTCAAAACCGTAATACTCAAAATCAAGCAATACATTATTATCCAAAATATTCTGAAAATAAACAAAAGTGAAAGATTTCAGTGCTTTTATACCGAAAATATATTTTATTGTATTCAAAAGTAAGAAAATATGTTCATTCAAATTATTTTATTTCATAATATTCAATATGAAAATTACGGTTCCCGTCCTAAGTAGAAATTTACGTCAGTTTTCATAATTAAAATTTTCGAATCTTCTTTAACTTCGATTCTTTATAGATTAAGATATAAAATGGGTGATTAATTATATTTCATTACATTTCAGTTTCGCATATTTCCATATTGAAAATTGAGCCGCTGGATAGTGTAAGGGCATATAAAATTCACATGGCCGTTCCGGTTGGCCCCTGTTGTCTTTAAAATCGATTTCGAAAATTAAATTTTTGAAACATATGACTTTGTAGAAAATTCCATG
>CAKNXH010033703.1:0-16252 GCA_932178445.1 Andricus quercusramuli | reverse complement strand
TTTTAATGAAGCTTTACCTCTTTGGTTAAAAATTTAACTATTTTGTTGAAAATTAATTTTTTTTCTGAAAATTCCTATTTTACTTGTTGAAAATTCAATGTTTGTACAGAAAATTCGTCTTTTGGTTTTCAGGATCAACAATTCAGGTGAACTTTTTTTTCTTTCATCACTGAGAAATCTTTTTATTTGTTGAACATTCGTCTTTTTGATTTTGAAATTAATTTTTTTTCAATTACATTTCATCCTTCTAGGTTGAACTATCAACTATTAAACTTTTTGTTACGAATTTTCTTTTAAGGTTGAAAATTGAACTATTTCTTTGAAAAGTCAATTTTTTTGTAGAGAATTGAATTATTTTGTAGAAAAATTAAGTATTTTCTTAAGAAGTCATCTCTTATCGTAGAAGTCACTTTTTTTGTTTAAAAGAAATAAATTTCAAAATTTTTTATTTGTATATGCATGTTAATGGGATTTGAATGTTAATGGTTAAAGAAAAAAAATTGGTCGAAGAAAAATCATAGAATTTTGAAAATGAAGTTTTCTCCCTGCACAGCACGCATTATCTTAAATACAACTAATTTCCACTAGTTTCAAGTCCCATATCTTATTATTTCTGGAAACCATAAATTACGTACAGCAATAGGGGGGTAGAAACATTTTGTTACGGTTCCCCCCCCCCCGCCCCGCCCGAGAGGGGCGATTATCCGTTACGTAATTTACGTACGGCCCCTTTCCTAAAACGCATTTTCTCCTTTGCCTGCTTAGTCAAGCTTTGTTTATAAAATACCGGTGCGGACCGATATGAGTTCTCTGAAAGAATACATTGTGTGGCATTTATATTACGCATCTACATTTAGAATTAGGCTAATTATATTTCCTGAAGAAGATAATTAAATTCTGTCACTTATATCCAGAAAACAATAATTTTCCACGATTTTAAGATAATATAAGATCAAGTATTCTAGTCCGGCAAAATATGCCGGATTTCAATTTTTTTTCCGGTATATTTTATCGTACACTAAATTGAACTCTACAGAATTTAATATGAATTCAAAATGCGTGTGAGAGAGGGGGTGGAGAAGGAGAGATGGAGAAGGAGAGAGAGAGAGAGAGAGAGATGGAAAAGGAGAGAGAGAGATGGGCAAAGAGAGACTGAAGGGCTCCTGTCTGTGGGTGTGTGCCATAAGACACAACGTGTGCGTGACAAGCCTGCGTTACATGTAGCGTTACACTATGCAGTCGTGGTTTCATTCGAATCAGGCGCGACTACCCATATCGAGGTCTAAGATGTTTACACATCAAAAGTGTCAAGTCATTCGTTAAAAGGGAATCTTGATACGAACAATTTGAACATCCCTCATGTCTTTTAAAATAATTTTTAATTTTTCAAATAAATTTCACTTTTCGAAACAATTTTTTTCTAAAACATGTAAAAAATAATCGTATATTTTCTAAATAAAATGTAATAGTTGGTCATTTTTTGGAGTAGTAAATTTCGTTAAAAATATTCTATGATTATTCAAACCATTAATTGTTGTTCATTTTCAAAATTTCTAAGAAATTTTTAAACAAAGAGAAATTTGTTAATCATTACAAGAAAGTCATAGTTTTAAATTTTTCAATGCATTTTTGGACCACCCGAGACTGTACATTGGTGTTTACGTATTATCATCATAAGTGTCGTCGAATGGACTATGAATATATGTTGTTGATTTATTTTTATCAATTAAAGTACCTGTAATTGATCATTTTTGCAGGTCTGTTGGCTTCGACAGAATTCTTCTTGAAACTTTGTTACGTTTAACTGTGGAGTAGAATCGCGGTGGGAAAAATTTTCTTTTTTTTAGAATTTTGACGAGGTAGAGGTGCTTTTTCATTGAGAGACAAGCTCTCTCTTTTGTAAAAGTGCTTGTCCTTGGTCTACAAGACGTCCTGCTGCCTTTATAAATTCTGAAAGTTCCTCAGGAGTACGTTTTTTTGAGATTCCTGATACTACATTTAAGAAACTCTGCATTTTCACTTCGTCACTTATAGTGTCACGCACGTTGGTCTACCTGTTTCGAATTATCCTGGGAATAACTTTTAAATACACTGCTACATATTTTTGATACGCCATAAGTTTCGCAGACATTTTCCAATTCTAGAGTTATACAAATTTTTCTTTAACAAATGTATGCCTCGAAGCTATAAATTTTCTATCAGAAGAAAAAAGATATCATATTTCATCTGCATGCCTTTTATTGTTCAATAATTATTATTTGGAAGGTTCGAAGTTTTTACTTGAAAAATAGTTATTTATTTTCTAATTCATTGATCAAATTTTTAAAAAATATTCATTTTTTATTTAGCACTTCAAATGCTAAAATGAAAAGGAATTCAAAATTAAGCTGATGAACATTATCTTCTCTAATACGCAATATTGGACTTCGTATAATTGATTTCTTCAACATTTTTGATGTTTTTCGGGCTTTTTTATATTGCCATAAATGTATTTGGAACGAGCTAAGTGTCCTGGAATCGGAACGATTGGAATGAAACATGGAAGAGCTGTACGTCGATGGAGGGGGAGCCAATGTTTGGGAGCCAAGTGCTCTGCATCCACTCGTGTGCAAACATATTATGAAATAATATATCATGTTATTACTTCGTGTTGACTACGTATAATTCGTAGTTAATTGCTTGTAGAAACCCACGTTAGTCACGTGAAGGTCTCTCCAGAATAGGATTTTATAAGTCGACGTAGCGTCGAAGCAATGTCGATGCAGCATCAACGTGATGCGCGCGCATCTGTTTCTAAGTGTTGGAATATTTTGACATTCAAATTTACTTGGTACTGAGAATTGACATAACCTCACTTTGACCAAATACAATTGGAAGCACCTGCGCGTGCATGACGTCGATGCTGCATCGACGTCGATGCTGCATCGACGTCGCGCCGATGCTACGTCGACTTATGAAGTCCCATTGTCGAGAGACCTTCACGTATTATACGTTCTAATTTTTAAGGAATGAAGATCAAATCATTACTTTAAGTTTTACTTCATAAGTCCATTTTGTGATCAAAGCATTAATTTTAATAATTTTAGAGGTATTTTTTGTTGCAAACAATTTTCTTGTACAGTTAATCATTTTAAATGAGCGCGTCAACGGTATCCAATCCAGCTGTTGACGCGACGCATGCGCAGTACAAAAAGATCCCAGAAATGAGAGCATGGTTCTAAACCCTGACCGGTTCGAGCTTCTGCGATTGGATTAGTGCTCCCAACGTGGGCACCTTGCACTACTGCGCATGCGACGCATAAGGCACTTCATTGGCTGCCGTTCGCGCGCTTATTTGAAATGTTAAAATACATTTTTTTTATTCATCATTATTAATCGGAAATAATTTTTTTTAACATGTTCAAGTGTTACGTGTATGGTTTTTAATATATTCTGAGCATGAGGTTTTAAAAAATAAAAAAAAGATTACATTAAATAACACCATATTTTTTATTTTTGGAATATTCATTTTACCCAATGCTCAGAATATATTAAAAACCATACACGTACCACTTGAACATGTTAAAAAATTAATTTCTGATTATTAATGATAAATAAAAAATTGTATTTTTTAACATTTCAAATAAGCGCGCGCGAACGGCAGTCAATGAAACGCCTTATGCATCGCATGCGCAGTAGTGCAAGGTGCCCGCGTTGGGAGCACTGGATCGGATGACAAGGACACTCAGCTAAGTTCAGTCCTTTACTTCTGTTTGACAAACCTTTAGTTTCTGTCGACAGTGATGAAGACTTTTAAATTTGTAAACAAACACTATAAGCTAACCTAAGTGCAGCCTGTATATTCTGTAAGTGTAGATTAATGTTTTTTTGGTTCAAATCATTTAAATAAAGTGCTGTTTGTAATCTGCGGGGAAATGGATTTTGAAACAATCCGCGAAGAGTTCAGTAAGTCAGCTCTATTGATAAGACCCTCGTGTAATTTTCGGAGACGATTGAATTAATGAATGCCGTAAGGATTTTCAAATTTCTCGAGGAAATACTCGATTCTGGCAGTTGATCCTCGAGTATTTCGGTGAACATAACCGCCCTATCCAGTTTTCTTAGACCCACCGAAAATATTGGATCTACTCCCACCGAATTTCGGTAAACCTAGCCGCTCTTTTCAGTTTTCATAGGCTCACTGAAAATATTTCTTTTACGGTAACTGAATTTGGCATGAATATTTTCTTCAGATAAATTTTATCTTTGAAGTGGATAAGCGTGCTGCAGCGTTTTTATCCAATTTTAATCCGAATCCGCCCACGAGGTCATATATGGTACGGCGAGCAGTGGTTGATGAAAAACGACTTATCCTGGTCTTTCACATTTAACTCTCGCGTAAAACCGTTGTGTACTATTCAGGGAGGATACCCAAATAATTTTAGGCTGCTGTTTAGTGCAAGTTGACAACCTTGAGCTGAGGAGGGTATTCCCGTTTCAGATTTTGTTAGAAAAAATAAAAATTGGGTGGATTCGGGTTAAGATAAAATGTATTCTTGGGGTTTACAGTGTAAATAGTTTGCATGTCGCATACTAGTCTGATTCGTTTCCTCTCAATGATTTTAAATGCAAGTGAATGTTGTCGTCTACTCTGCTATAGTAAAAATCTCGATCTGAATATTGCTGAATATCGATCTGAATAATTTTGGAAAAAAACTGTCTTCGGAAGCTGCTCCAGTTGTTACTGAAGGGATGTCTAAGAAAGGTAAATTTATTCTAATTGTCAATGACTTCAAATTCCACTTTAGTGAGTTTTCAAAAACGTGAGAAGTATGATGGAGGTGTAACGCATAGGGAATGTTAGAAAAGCTGCATATATAGTCCATCAAAGCGTTTCACCTTCACTTCCAAGAGATTTAGCAGAAACTCATAAAAAAATAAATAAAATATAAAAACTCAATTTGATGACGATTTCGTTTTTATGAGTGATCCGGGTATGATTCCTTTAGCTTTTCGCCTACTGAAATATTAACGCCAAACTACTCATGAAGAATGTTTCGAAACAATTCAAAAATTATTCGTAGAAAAAGGGCTTTGTTCACACACGCAAGAAATCGTCATAGACTTCAAGATAGCCATGCAAGAAGCTGCAAAAAAAGTGTGGCCGAATGCGCGAATTATCGGTTGTAGATTCCATGTATCGCAGACATGTTATTAAAAAGTTCAGTATCTCGGTCTCACTAGAAAATGTAAAGACAAAGATTCTAAAAGTGGTAATTGGTTACGTGTTTTCTTTGCATTAATGTTCTTAAATTATATGGAAGTCAAAAAAATTTGTTTGCCTCTTAATTGCAGCCGATCGTGCCATATGATGGAAAAGTTATAAAATTCACGTATTATTTCATAGATACATATCTGAAAGATAATTGTATTCTTCCACCTAAAATCTGATCCGAAAATATTGCGGATTCAACACAGACAAGGAATTTGAGGATAAGAAAAAAGAATCTCATTTCGAGAACATAGCAAATGAGCTGCAACAAAAATGATCCGCACTTCAATCATTCATTTTATCACACGAATCCTTCAATTTTCGAAACTATCGAAACACTGCTCGAATTTCAAACAGGAACCAATTTTAAGTGAAATAGCATTGATTCGCCTTTCCAGTATCAATTCTCAGTCCAAGAACAAGGGAGATTTTAGTCAAAATCAGATTACTGACTACGAACTCGGAAATATTTCTCGTTTTGATTTTGTAAAGTTGGTATCTTCATACTACTACATTCACTAAACTAATCGCATACGCTATTAATAAGATGAAGTGGAACTTATGCAAACATTCATAATTAGAATGTTCTTTATCCAAGCGTTAGTTTATAAAATAACGTATTCAAATCTTCAACTTGCCCTCTTCAGGGCCGAAATCCAAAAATATGAGACAATCGGTCTTTCTTGGGGCAACATAGACACAAGCTTTCGTGTGTTTACATCACTGATATATATATATATATATATATATATATATATATATATATATATATATTGTAACCCTCGCGTTTTGAGAGGAATTATTTTATGGATTATGGTTATGGTTATTTATTATGGTTGATTATCATTATTTGTTTCATGCCTCAAGTATCTTTTTCATCTATTACTTAAACATAAATCATAAAGAGGAGTCGAGTGGAGTTCTCACGAGAGAAGGAATAAGATTATTTGAATTTAGTTAAATACAAAAATGATCGTTTATTCATAAGTCTAACCTAGTTTACATAAAATGTTCTAGGCCATCCTTTCTTAATATTTAGTAAAATCGTACATTGTAAGACATGCTTCTATAATTATTGCCCCTTTCTTAATATTTAGTAAAAGCGTACATTGTAAGACATGCTTCTATAATTATTGCTCTTTATTTAATCTTTTAAGTCAAAGATTTCAATGGATCGACAACCAACTCTTTTTTGATTAATCCTTTCTTTTTTTATTTTCTATTATTTCTTTGTAATTATCCATTTAGCACATCCCGAAGGATACTTCAAAGAAGTTTTTGTTTTTTTGGATAATAATTTCTAAATACAATTTTAATAATTATAATTATTCAAACAATACGTCATATGATCATCTAAGACCTTTAGACAGGTGATATAAAATAAATCGCTTCATTTTCAGGTAAAAAACATTTTATATATAATATTTTATATTTTTGGGTTTATTTTCATTTATTTTCTTTATCTAATAATCAGTGAACAATTATTTGAAGGCTGAGCTAGCGCAGGAGACTACAATCTTTCTTTCTGTGGTAAAAGTTCAATTTATCCCAATTTCCTCTTTTTTAGAGTATTTAGAAATTACTCGGAATCAGAAGGAAAGGAAGATTCCATATTTCCACCCCAAGAAATCTCTGTGAAAATTCTCTCGATCTGAGAGACTCGATTTCGAGTTCGAAGCTGGATTCTTACAATTCTTTGGCCATAGAAATGTTTCTATCTGCAAAGCCTTATAGCATCTCTTTATCTCACGACACCAAACTCAGTTAAAGAAGAGAGACTTCAGAACCCTGCCCAGTGAACGTAGTGTAAGCAGAAGCCCTTACGAAAAAGAAAAATTAGAAAAGCATTGGAAAATCATCGAAGTGTAGAATTGAACTAGCATTGGAAAAGCATTGTGGAATCATTCCTTCATCTATTGCTCACTGAATGCTATTTTTGCGGAGGATACTTTGAAAAAATTCTGTCCGAACGCTAAGGTCTTTTCTACTGAACTGAAAGGTATCATTCGACAACTGAGAACGTGAGAACCGCTGCTACTGGAGTTTAATGTCCTAGAAATGTAATAGATGGCACAATAGGTAACATGGTGACGAAGATCAAATCTTTATTACATATCGCCCGAAATTTTGCTTGTATTCACTCAAAAATAAATCCTTTTTCTTAGCTTAAAAAAAATGATATATCGAGGTGGGGCAAGCCCCATGAGGTTTGACACGTATTTCCCATGAGGAAAAAAGTCGTTTTTGTAAATTTTATTCAGAATCGTCAATATTAGCAGAATCGAATTGAAACCGGACTTTTCTCTTCACAATTAACAGTTTCAAGTAGAATGATGCTACACTTGATTCATGTTAAGAAAAATAATTGTTTGAACAATTTGTTAATATTTTCAATAATATTCCCTTCTTAGAAGAATGCTAGAAAATTGAATTTTTTCAAACAATTTTAACATTTTGTCCAATGTTTAATTAGAGCGAGGTACGTAATTGATAAAACTCAACAAAATAAATCTCACGTGTTGGAAACAATTTGCATATAAAAAATGGTAAAAACGTCATAATTAGCCCCAAAAACTCACAGAACCCAGTTTTTCACTTATGGGGTTTTTTGGAATCCTATAAAACAGACTTATGGGGGTGATATTTAAAAAGTGATATTTTATTCATATTCTGTGCCTGATTCTGGAGAGGAATAATGATTTTCCACTCGAAAAATCTAATGTTGACGATTTTGAACATAATTCACAAACGCATACTTTTTTATCGCAAATACGTGTTAAACTTCATGGAAATTGCGCCTCCCTTAAATATAATTTCTTAAAAAAAAAAAAAATGATTTAGTTTCAATTCAACAAATTTCCGGGCGGCATGCATACAAATCCAAGAAAAAATCTGAATCAACCTAATATGCATACCTCCTAAAAATTGTTTAATTTCGTGAAAAAACGATCGCGCATTCTTTGAAACTTCTTTTAAGAACTATGTTGGATCTGCCAGGCGCTCGGAGCCGCGGGCCCCCCCCCCCCCCACCCTGTGAGAAATTCATATTTGATCACTTCCACTAGAGCAAACGTATTCAAATTGTGCACAGGGAAGAACGTAACCTTGCCAGTACTTTTCTGTGTTTCAATAGCAAAAACATAGCCAACAAATTCACCAGATTCTGTTTTTTCTTCCAATAACGCACAATTCAAAGACCAATTTGCCAGCGACGGAATCCGCAGTGGGGGCAAGCAGAGTCTAAAAAATGACAAAACAGTAAGTCATCTGCCCAGTACTGGCTGATCCACTCGTCCGTGTGCGCTCACCAATTCTTCAAAACACATCATTCGACAAACGGTACAAAGTAACGACCAAAATGTCCATTTGTTTATATAAATTGTTTATGAAATAGGCAAATATTGATGAGCGGCAGAAATTTGTCAAGAAAAGATTATTGACAATATAATTGCAACAAGGTCGGAAGAGAAAACAGTTTCTTTGAATCTAAAAACGCCAGAAAGTTGCGATTGTCTACATAATTTGTGTATAGAATAAACAAATAAGATTTAATCTTGAAGTTTGATGGCTATGTTTCATCTTTACGATGAAAGCAAGCGACTTCCGAGCAGAAATATACTTTGAAGAAGAATACCCCCTAACGTTGAGTATCTGTTAATACAATTTGTTTATAACAATCAACATAATTGTTCAAACAATCAATTATTGTTTTCAATAATATGCTCCGTGAAGAATGTTAGAAGGTTGCCATTTTTCTGGAATTTTTAGGTTCTTGTTTACTTTTCACTCAGAGTATGGTAATAATTCATACAATTCAACAAACATAATTCTTCAAACAAATTATTATTGTTTAGAACCATCTTCCTTTATAGTAAGGCTACGTAGTTGCGGTTATTTTCTGACAAATTATTATTTGTAACTATCTCTTGCTATAATAATGATAGATAGTTGCGTTTTTTTTTCTAAGATTTATCACTTTTTAATAATTTCCGATTGACAGTGAGGTAATAATTAATGAAATGTAGCAAACATAATTGTTAAAGGAAATTATTATTGTTTTAAGCTATCTTCTGTTATATTAATGGGTAGATAGTTGCAGCTTTCTTTCAAATTTTGGCTTGTCCACTTTCTACTTTGCGAGATAATAAATAATGAATGTTAAATAACATAGATGCTTAAACACTTCTTCTGACTTATAATCATCTCCTCAGAATTGTTCAGCTTTTCTTTAACTTTTGAGTCAGGAACAAATGAGGGCGTCCCGCGTCCGCCTGAAAACGGCCCTTATAGCCTGTATGGATTTACATACAGATTCATATATCCGGATAAGTTCCCGGCATTTTCGAGCCCAAGATGAATCCTCTAGGTTGAAAAATGAGACGACGTGGCAATTTTGATGTTGGAATTTCGAAAACGGCTTTTCGATAAAAACGTATTCAATGTTGGCGAGAGCCATAAGCGCACATGTTAGCATTTTCCTTTGAAAACGACATATACCCGTAACTTTATTAATACTATCTCTTAGGAAACAGACGATGAGTGCATTATTTGCATGCCCCTGAATGAGAAGGAGGCAAAGCCTTTGTTGGCTTTTCCTCGTGGTTGCTGCATACCTTGATAGAAACTGAGATGAAAGACCGAATCGATCGAAAAATGCCGGTCGTAATCAGGTGGCCGCAAAATCTGCAAATTTTTTAACCAAACGCAATGTGGAAAAGAATTTCACAAAAACAGGCATATGTGAGATGCCGCTTAGTAAGCGTTCTAGATGTTGGATGTAAGAAAATGGTAATTACTTTTTTCCGCTTTTGTCCACAATAAAATATATAAAATTAGACGTTGCACAACTTGGCGTGAAAAGTGATAAAATACAAATTTACAGAATGAACACAGATGACTGATGCTTGCAAGCAATATCACAAGCGTGGAGTTGCCGGGAAAACAAAAGAGACCCGGAAGGTTGTAACTAAGAAGGTGTTTCACGATGTGTTCGTCACCGACTTTAAGAGGGGTATTAAGATCCTGGCAGCTGAAGAAAGTGAAATACCAACAAAAAAAATTTTTAAACTTGACAAAGCAGACTTAAAAAAAGCGGGATTATGCAGAGAAACCCTTATCAGCAAAGCAGCACAGACGAAAAATGTAGTAAGTTATAATAATGAACGAAAAAATCTAAACGGACCATGATTAGCTTTAAAGGTTTAATCATTGGAGCATGCGTTTTTTAATTTAATATAATAGATCCTCGTAGAAAGTGCCGCAGACCAACTCTGGAGATGTTTACATGAAGGTTGCAAAAACTATGTACACGATGACGTCCATAGGAACATCATGCGAAAAGTAAGTAATACGTGGAAGGCCGTATCCACCAAGGGTGAACTATGTGAATTTCAATATATATTCTTAAATTATTATCATCACATAATGTTTTTTCTTAATGTATTATTCGCTTCGAAGAAACATTGAGGGAATGTGTGACAGTGGATGATTGTAATATTTCTTTCAATGTGCCTACTTGCTCTTTGAAAACTGAGCAAGTGAAAGAAAATGGCCCGATGCCGGTATGTATACCATTAAGCCATTTCCCTTTATTCGGGGTAAGCGTGACACAACCCGATTCGGGTAGTGTTTCTAGGTGGATAGTTTCTTGTAGTAAATAACTACAAGTGTGGGCTCACCACACCCACGACATGCCAACAGCACGTAGTTAGTAGTATTCTCGAACGGTCACCCATCCAAGTACTAACCGTGCCCAACACTGCTTAACTTCAGTGATCTAACGAGAACTGGTTTTTTCAGCGTGGTATGGCCGTTGTAATTGGTAATAAGCTTTTTTCTCTTCAACACAATTTGCCACTACTATTGACAATTTTTGAATATGTATGGAGAAAAGTGTTAAATTTTTTAATCAAAACTGGTAGCAGAGTCGTCGCAGAAAGAACCTCCGAAGAAAAAGATACATGGATCTACGAAGCAGGCCACAGTGGATAAACCTGTAAATTTCTGGAATCACAGCCGAAACTCGGAACGAGAATCAATTCGCCTGACGGACAAGGTCACAGTTCCCACAAAGGCAGTCCAAAAGTGGAACGACAGAACCATAAGGTCACTGGTGAATGATATGCTGTTATTTTTCTTTGACAAAGATACATCCTTAACGGGGAAAGGATGTAAAATCCACAATAACATGTTGCCCAAAGCAAAATGAAATGCTGATAAAGTAGATGCCATAATAAGTGAGTATCAGGAATTTCTATTATTTATTTAGTTTTTCATTATTGAATTGACACTGATATATTTTTCCTACGTTTATTGTATTATTATTAAAATGTATTGCAGCTTACGCAAGACGCCGATTCCCTGAGATTAGAGGCGCAAACGGCACAATCGAAGGCACATTAAGAAATAAGTAGAAAAATGCGAAGAAGTCTAAGAACAAGCGGAAGGAAAACCCGGACACTTACGTTGAAATCTGCTTAGAATTCGTCTTCTTGTAGCACGAGAAATGGATGTAAATCTTTGTTTTCTTTTTTTCAGTAATGAAGCGGATAACAAAACACGATAGTTTCAATGCTGTATGGTTGGTTTCTTCTGATTGCCTAAAACACGTCAGGCGTTTAGTAGAAATTTGTCTGTGTATACTTATAAATACCTGAATCAAGCAAGCTTTTGGAGACCAAGTAAACGTTTTGTCCGAAGTTCTTCTAAACGCCGGCAGTCGGCTGAATATCTAGACAGCTGGCCGAATACCTAGAACTTCTAAATACCTACGATATATATATTTCAATTGCACCGTTATAAATTTTATATATAGAACATACAATTAGATATTATTATTATACATTATTATATTATTATTATTATTACTACATTCAAGTGTTTTTCTCTCATTGCACCGCCTCACAGTGGGACAAAACGCATATTTTACGTGCAAGAAAGTCTACAGACTTAAATTTTGTCCCGATTTGCGATTTTTTTGTTAATTGAAGAGCACTCAAATTCAAAGAGCACCTTGGTCATAGATTTTTTAATTTTCATTTGTTCATTTATTATGTGTTCACTCAAAGTCTAAAAAAATCGACATTTTTCACAGAATTATTATTTACTTTTCAACAACGGTTTGCATATGACGAAAATCATCCTGAATCAACGCAGGAGTACTCCGAGAATACAAATGATTTGGTTATTGTATGTTTTAATTATGAGAAACAAATTAAATGATCAAATAACCGAATATCGTAATTGTTGTTTTTTACATTTTTTCGTAGCTAAAAATGATTAAATCATTGTGAGAGTGATTGTCAGTGAGAATATCCATAAGTTATTAGCAATTAGAACTGTTGTGAACAATTTTTTGCACAAATTTGGAATTTGTGGTTTTTCAATTGGGTCACTATTTCTATGTGAAATTAACAATAAGAAATTGTTATTATTTATTAAAATTATTTATTTTTGAATATCACGAAATTTTCATATATCTAAAAAATATTGTAATTATTGTTGGAAAAAAAACAAATTTCTTATCTATAAATACTTCTAATTATTGTGAGAGTGATCGTCAGTAACAAAAACGTGCTCGAGCACGTTCGGGTCCACACGGAGCCGAGGAATGTCGCAACGTAAGGAATTGAGAGTTTCTGAGCGAAGCCAGGTCTAAACTGTATAGAGATATTATCTTGAGTTTTGAAAACTCAAGATTCAGATTCTTTCCTCGACTAGATTCTCTTTCCAGTAAGCTGGTATTTGCAGGTAATTATTTTGGCAACCAGGTAGAGCGGTATAACCCCTCGTCTGCTTGTAAATAGCTTACGATACAATTGACAGATTGCTTTTCAAATTATATTTTATTATGTGGACAAAGTCCCACGGTGCAACCAGGTTATTGCTCGATAATGCAACTATAATTTGCCAATGATTCTTTTAATAGAGGTTTTGAAATAAAATATGAAATAAACTCAAACTCAAATTGCATTCGATAATGTGCACCAAGTCCCCCGGTAAAAGCAGGTTTTTGCTCAAAAATGCAAATGCAAATTTAGGATACGCGCTCAAATGATACTTGATAATGTGGACCAAGTCCCCCGGTATGACCAGGTTATTGCTAAAAAATGCAAGCATAATTTGAGAATAATTTCTTTAAAGGAAACCACGAAAAAAATACGCGCTCCATTGATACTTGATAATGTGGCCCAAGTCCCCGACATAACGCGGTTATTGCTCGAGAATGCAAGTATGAATTGAGAATGGTCAATATAAAACAGTTCACGACATAAAAACACAAAGAAAAATTAATGCACTAAATAAACGCACAATTAAAATGCTCAGAAACGCACACGCAAAGATATCACCTTGACGGGGTCAAGATCGCCTGTCGCAAATACCTCGAATTCCTTCGTTATCACCAAGTATTTCGCTGTAATGTGGTATGGCTGGAAGAGAAGTCTTCAAACCGCCCACAAGGTTTCGACCCTATGATCTTGGCTTAGTCATAAACAAGATCAAAAATAGAGTGAAGTTTTTCGGTCGGGGGCCCCTTTTCATTTGCTCTACCCTCCCACGCTTACGACCGCCTTCTGCATTTTCACCGCAAGTGTCTCAGCATTCTGTTGACAAACAGGGATGCTTCTTAGGCTCTAACCAGTGAAACTATGGCACCTCCAAGAGCGCCGATGATTAGAACGATTAGCTTAACAGAATATTCGGGGTATAACCGTCGCAACTCCCTTATAAGATCTTTATACCTCTCTTTCTTTTCTTTCTCCTTGGCTGTGACGTTCTTGTCAGCTGGTGCCGAAAATTCGATAACGAACATGGTTCGTTTCTCGAAGTCAAGGAGAACTATGTCAGGCCTCAAGTGCGCAACAGAAACAATTGTCGCATTTGGCGCTTCTGTCGACGAGCTCAGGGTCTTCGGGGATGCCATTAAGTATTCCTTTCTTCAAATGAACCGTGGCGCATTTCTCTAACCCGACCTCCATTCCAATCTCTTGAGTGTACCCTTTGACAATTTTTAGAGCTTGATGTAGTTTCTCTTTATTTCTAGCATAGATCTTGAGATCGTCCATGTAAAATACATGAGTGACCTTATGCTTTCGATCTCCAGGTTTGCCACAGAGGTACCCTTCGGAATGGCGAAGTGCGAGAGATAGTGGCAATAATGTGAGGCAAAAGAGAAGAGGGCTCGTGGAGTCGCCCTGAAACACACCTCTCTGAAAGGTGACACTGTTAGTTATCACACGATGTTTTTTAGATGAGATGGTAAATCTGGTTTTCCAAAGCGGCATTAATCTCTCTATGCACCTCACGATGTGTGGATGAACCTTTAAGCTTTCCAACAGACATATGATAAGTCTATGGGAGGTTGAATCGAAAGCTTTCCGGTAATCAATCCAGGCCATCGATAGGAATCGTTGATAGGATGCTGCGTCTTTACAAACACATCTATCGATGAGCAGGTTCTCCCGACATCCTGCTACGCCATTCTTTGAGCTGCATTGTTCATACATCTGTCGCAACACAGGTTCAATTGTCTGAACAATTCTATCATTTGGGATAGCTGTAAAGATCTTATACAGTGTGTTCAGACAAGTTATTGGCCTGTAATTCTTAGGGTCAGCTTATTTGCCCGTCTTCGACAGGAGCACTGTGCGCCCTTCCACCAACCACTCCGGAATAGCCTCTTCCGACTTTAGATATAAGGTGAAAATTCTCGCCAGATGCTGGTGGGTTGAAGGAAACTTCTTCCACCAGAAGGTCTTGATACCATCTGGACCGGGAGCGGAATAGTTTTTCATGCCTCTTAAATACGTTCTTCACCTCCTCGGTAGTGATTCGGAGCATTCTTCTTCAGGTGTTAGGAGGGCATTGCACAGCTCCTTGAAGCTATTTATGTTCTTCTTGTCTTCTTGAAGTTGATGTCGGACCTCGTAGACTTCTCTCCAAAATGCTTCGACCTCCTCTGGTTTGGGCGGATGGTCGACAATAACTGGAGGGTCTTGGAAGACTCGAGATGGGTCAGACAAAAACTGTTGATTTTCTCCGACCCACCTCTCCCTCCGCTCTAGACCTCTCTTAGCGTTAGATAATACTCGTATGCTGTCAACAATATGCTGCCTGATGGTCAGTAGCTTTGACTTGTTGATTGTGTGATGACGGATCCGCAGTTCGCGCGCGAACTTTCGAACCTTGGCAGTGAAAGTCCTGCCGGATGTTATGTAGTCAATCACACACTGAATGCGGGACGCATTCTGTCTTGTTCAGCCTATCTTTGTGCTGAGTTGATGCATTCGTCTTTTGGTCTTATAATCAACCGTTGATTTTATTTACGGTTTGCATCTGCCAAAGTTCTCGCTGCATTCTACACACCACAATTGATAGTCCAGAGGTCGGATTCTTCGGAAAAATCTCCACGAAGCTCATCATCCAGTTCAGTCAGATCTTTGGGCTTGGGAGAAACCTTAATGTTGATGTTTCTCCGAGTCCTAAAGCATCGTTCTACGTCTATTGGATGCTTGTTCGCGGTTGGTCTCAATGTCGCCACTCTTTCTCTGTTGCCGCCTTGTTCTAGCTGCGGTAGAGTAGGCGCTCCGCTTACATAGCCCCTTTTTCGGAGTTGTTCGGCATGGTTTCGCAGACCTTGACGCGAAAAGTGCGAGAGCTCTGGGTGTTTCTCGCACCACAGAACTTGCAGTCGTGCTATGTAACCTTCTCGCTCGGGGGTCATACTGCTATCGTATCACTCTAACAGGTCGTCATTGAGTCGATCCATCCACCCAAAAGTATTGGGATTCGGCCGGTCCATTGGCATCGCACTGACTCCGTCTTGATTGGCTCCCCCAACTCTAGGGTAGTCGGCATTGTTGCCCGACCCATTGTCGGGAGTCCTGCGCGTTCGATTGTTTTGAACCGCACTTACTAATGTCCAAGAAGTTGGCACCGCCATTTTGTTTTTTCGAAAAAAAAAAGTTGTGCTGGATTGTGCTAGGTTTGTGCTGAATTGTG
>CAKNXH010033701.1:0-12052 GCA_932178445.1 Andricus quercusramuli | reverse complement strand
GATTTTGGGTCCGTATCGAATTTTAACATCTTTCAACATTAATTGTGGAGTCAATTTGCAGTTTAAGAAAAAACTAAAAATTTGAATTCTAGCTATTGAATGGACGAATTGATTACTAAAAAGTTTGCTTGAAAAAAATCATGCAGTTTCGCGAAATTTGAAAATCCAATTATGACTTCGAAATGGTGTAAAACTGACATTTCAACTTCAAAATAATGACGATAGCAGTAATAATTTTGCATATTTCCAAAAAATAAGGAATAGGGTTATTCAGTGCTGAACGGAAGGGACCCAATAGTAATTAAAAATAATTAGCCAGTGTCGAGAAAAATGAAATTTGATTTTTTACTTTGTGGTTAGAAAAGCTTCTCGGACTGTGAACACAAGAACACAAATTTTGAAAAATGATGCCCCAAAAAAATCCTTTGTCAGGCATGTGTAATAGAATTTATCTGATTTTTTGAGCTAATAAACCCGATTTCGAAAATTTGCGCTTGACTCCTTTTGCATTTCTACCCTTCAAATTTAGTTTTTTTTTTATTGTAGCCTCCAACGCTCTGGGGAAGAAACAAATTTTCGAGAAAATTTTTTTTTTCCCGCAACGTTATAGGCTTCATTAAAAACAACTAAATCCGTTATTGTAAAAATTTCGATAGGAAAATTTTGAAAACAAATTTTTCGATACGATCTTTTTATCCCGCACAGCGTTATAGGCTTCAATAAAGAAAAACTAAATTTGTTATAGTAAAAATTTTGGAAACAAATTTTTCGATAAATTTTTTTCCCCTCACAGCTTCAATAGAGGCAACTAAGTTTGTTATTGTAAAAATTTCAATAGCAAAATAAAAAAAAAATGAAATTTTGAGGGAACTCACCCAACCCCCTCGCAGCGCTGTAGGCTTCAATAACAACAAATAATTATGTTATTTTAAAAATTTCGATAAGAAAATTTTAAAGAAAAAAAAAATTTCCCACCACGTTAAAGGCTTCGAGAAAAACAGCGTTGTAGGATTCAATAAAAAGAACTAAATTTCTGATTGTACAAACTTCTAAAGCAAAATTTTAAAAGAAAAAACGTTTGAAACAAATTTTCAGTTTATTATTTTTTAGTATTTTTAGTTTAGTAGTTGTTTTTATTGGAGTCTGTAACGTGGTGGGGAAAATTTTTTTGAAAATTTGCTTTCAAAATTTGCTATTGACATTTGTACAATAACAAATTTAGTTGTTTTTATTGATGCCTATAACGCTGTGAGAAAAAAGTTTTTTCTTCAAAATTTGCCTATCGAAATTTTTACAGTAACAAAAAATGTTTTTACCTAAGTATATTATGATAATAAATCTTAAAACCTCGCTGAAACACGAATTTTTCTTGAAAATTATCAAATCATTTGTGGAAAAAATGTATAGACCGACGAAAAAGTGTCGTTGACGTTTTCCCAACTATTAAAAAATAATTTTAAATTTGAAAAATTTTTTAACAACTTCTAGATTTCTCAAGATTTGGATATAAAACTTTGAAGCTTTTCAAGGATGTTTTAACTATATGAAATGAAAAGAATTTAACTTCTAACTTGCGAAAATATACATTCGAAAATTTTAAAGTGCATTGATTGTTTCTTCAATTTTGAACATTAAAAATTACACCGTGGATTTATAATTTTGAAATTTAATCTGAATTTTCGAACTCCATAATTTATAAAAGTTAGAATGCATTTCATTTATAATTGTGTGATTGAAAAGTGTTAGAACCTTCTATTTTATACGTGTAAGTTATTGATAATTTGAATACAAAATTTTTGAAATCAAAAACTTAAACTTCAATTAGAAAGTTCAAAATTCAAGACTTCCACTTTGAGTGCTCTAATTTGTAGTTTCTTTTTATTCCTTCAAATGGAAAAATGTTCAGCTTCAGAGTTCAAGTTTTTTAATTTTATTGACAGTGAAAAATGTTTGCAAACCGAGAAAACCCGGGAAATGACCGCAAATTTTTTTCTTCCATTAAAATGGCCACCCTGTTATATGTAGGTACATACTCATAACAAGGTACTTTGATGAAGTTTGATTTTTCAGCACAAACATTTCCACTTTCATTAGGATATTATAAAACCAAAATGGCAAAAATACAAAGAAAATATTTTTTGGGACAAAACTTTGACAAGAATGGTTCATATCATACAGTCCTGATTGTTCACGGTTTGGAGAGTCCTGATTCACCCTCGAGGCCACTGAGGGTACCCCCGACACGGCTGGTAAAGCGGGACTGCAGTGTAGTTTTACTTTCTTGTACTTCTAATTTTTTTTGTACTTCAATGTGCTGTTTGATGAATTTCTTGTGATTTAATGTATTTTCTGTGTCTTCTCTGCTGGGAGAAATCAATTGGATTCACAATTGGACGGTTCAATTGGAAATCTGAGTGAAAAAATGGTAAGGAAAACCAATTGGACATGCCAGTTGACAGCGTACATTTTTAAATAAAAGTTTCTGCTTAAATGACTTGTTTTTTTTTTTCAAGGTACAACTTCGTATAGTATCGTACAATTTTGGAATCTCTTGAATATTTATTTTATAAATATTCATATTTTATTTATTTATTTTTTATTTCATTTATTTTATTTCATTTATTTTATTTCATTTATTTATTTAAATTTATAATTATTAAAGCGTCATAGACGTTTTCCCAAATTAAAAAAAAAAACCTGTGGAAATTCTATCACTAATAAACAATTCAAAAGCAAGTTTAGAGAAACATTTTTGCATTAATTGAAACATGATTTTATCAAACCGATACATAAACTTACTTCAGCTCATCGATTCTGTACAGGTATTTAAACACTCTCTAAATATTCTGTGAAAGCTAAATAACTGAATGACAACCCTTTGCGAATAGATGGAAATCGAAATAGTTGGAGGAAGAAAAAGACAAGTTTTGCTTCGCGGTAGAGACGAACACCATAAAGTCCGAGGAAAAGAGCGACTCCGTTGTCGCTCTTTTTCTCCAACTTCACTCTGTTCGTCTTTACAGGTGAACGAAACTTGTCTTTTTCTTGCTCCAACTGTTTTTTGATCGCACTTTTCCTGGACATTGATAATTTTCCGACTCTTGCTCTAGGTGCCTCATATATTCAACAAGTTATATATTTGTTCGGTTTCGGTTTCGATTCCCTTGAAATAGAACCGAAGGGCTTATGACCAAGCCACCGAACGCGTCCTGGGGTTGCAGATAGAGGCTCCCCGTACCAAGGGTTTCTGCTGAATATGGTTACAATAATTAATAAGCAGTCGCGGACAATTGTCCAGGGATGGTCCCGAAGGAATAACCCCTAAGCGAAAGTGTGCGAACCGTGCTGAAAGCTGCATGGCACCTGGGTGAGGTGTCTTTAACGGTGACTCTGGGATACCGGGCGACGTCTCAGAGTATCAGCCTTATCCTTGCACGCGGGGCTCTACAAGGATGGACAAACCCTTTCCCTAGCTGCTCGTGGGAACAACAATGAAACCAACAAACCACCAAAATGTTGTAGATGCGGTTCAAAACGATCGAACGCGCAGAGCACCCGACAATGGATCGGCAAACAATGCCGATCATCCTAGAGTTCGGGGTGCTAAAAATAATTTAGATGGAAACACGACGACGAACCGGCGAAACGCCCACATTCAGTGGACGGATCAACTTAAGAATGACGTGCTAGACTGCTACGATGCCAGTATTATCCCTGTTCGCGGAGGCTTTATGGCACGTATGCATACTCTGTGGTGCCAGAAACACCCAGAGCTTCAATACGTTTCGTATCAGTCTTTGCGAAATCAAGCCGACTACCTCCGGAAAAATAGATATGTACGCGGAGCGCTTCCTCAACCGCTGCTTGAACAAGCTGCAGACGAAGATGAAACGACATTAAGACCAACCGCAGAAAGCAGGCACCTTCTGGAAGATGATTGCAATTTCAGTACAAGGAGGAACATCAACATGCAAGTTCCTCTTAAGCCCCAAGATATGGCTGAAATGGATGCCTCCCTTCGTGGAGATATCTCGCAAGAGTCCGACCTCTGGACCATCAATTGCTCAGTTTATGGTGCTGCGAGAGCTTTGGCTGATTCAAATCGAAGGCTGACACCGACGATGGATCAGAAGACCAGAAGACGCTTGCATCAACTGAACAAGAAAATTGGATGGGCAAGACAGAATGCGTCCCGTGTTCAATGTGTGATTGACTACATAACATCTGGTAGACCGTTCACGGAAAGGGTTCGAAAGTTCGCCCAAGAACTAAGGACCTTGAATCACACACTGAACAAGTCAAAGCTGCTGACAATCAAGCAGCATATTGTTGACAAAATAAGGCTGTTATCTGACGCAAGGAGGAGGATACAGAAGAGGGAGAGATGGAACAGGGAGAATCAACAGTTTCTTGCTGACCCATCACGCCTCTTCAGTGATCCCCCTGTTTTTGTAAAAAATCCACTCAAGCCCAAGGAGGTAGAGACTTTTTGGAGAGAGGTGTACAAGATCCCGAAAACACTAGAGTTGGAAGAAGATACTGACAATATCATCCGCTTCAAGGAGTTTTGCGACAGCCTCATAAAATCTGAGGAGGAGTGCCCATCAGTCACTGCCGAAGAGGTGAAAAAAGCACTTAGAGGCACGAAGAACTTTTCCGCTGCTGGACCAGATTGTATTAAGAACTTTTGGTGGAAGAAGTTTACTTCTATACACCAACATTTGGCCCGCATATTCACCTCATATTTAAAGTCGGAGACGCCCATTACACAGTGGCTGGTGTTAGGACGCACTATACTCCTACCGAAAAAAGGCAACTTGTCCAGACCAGAGAATTACAGGCCAATAACTTGTTTGAACACGCTGTATAAGATCTTTACAGCTGTCCTAAACAACAGGATCGTTCGACGAATTGAGCCTGTATGGCGAGAGATGTACGAACAACGAGGCTCGATAAAAAGGTGTAGCAGGCTGTCGAGAGAACCTGCTAATTGACAGGTGTGTCTGTAAAGACGCTGCCGCCCATCAGCGCGTCCTATCAATGGCCTGGATTGACTACCGGAAAGCTTTCGATTCAACCTCTCATAGACTTATCATCTGTCTGTTGGAAAGCTTGAAGGTACATCCACACATAGTGAGATGCATAGAGAGACTGATGCCTCTTTGGAAAACTAGATTTACCATCTCATCTAGGAATCATCGTCTGACGACGAGCAAGGTCACCTTCCAGAGGGGCGTCTTTCAAGGGGATAGTATGAGCCCTTTGCTTTTTTGCATCACACTTCTGCCTCTATCTCTCGCACTACGAAATTCTCCTGGATACCTCTGTGGCGATTAATCAGCGTGAGCATAAGGTAACTCATGTATTTTATATGGATGACCTGAGGATCTATGCCGCTGGTAAAAGCAAACTTCAAACTGCTATAAATATCGTCAAGAACTACACAGGAGAGATTGGGATGGACTTTGGTTTGGACAAGTGTGCCAAAATTCATTTGAAGAAAGGAAAGATTACTGGCGTTCCCAAGGATCCTGAGCTTGTAGATATAAGTGTTATCAGACATCTTAACACTGGAGAGACCTATACATACCTGGGCGTGCCTCAAAGCCGCATTCAGGACGTAACATCAGTGAAGGAGTCTCTCCGAAGCAGATACAAGCAGCTTCTTAGACAGATTTGGTCTTCCAATCTGTCGGCGTTGAACAAGGTATCTGCGACCAACATGCTTGCCGTCCCGGTTCTACTCTACTCGTTTGGGGTGGTTCAATGGACGAAGAGCGAGCTTAAGGCCCTTGATGTCACCACGCGTAAGATCATGCATATGCATAAAAGCTTGCATATCAATTCGTCAGTTCCGCGATTATACATTTCACGCCGTCAAGGCGGACGCGGACTTTTGAATCTCCAATGTCTTCATAACCGAATTGTTTTAAGTACAGCTTACATAGTTGCCAATGGCAGGGATCCTCTCCTAAAGATGGTCAGAAACCACGAGATGATTGGCGAAGGAGCGTTCCTTTACAAAGCCGCGGAGCAAGCTTTTCCCCGCAAGCGTTTCAGCATTTTGTTGACAGACAGGGATGCTTTTCAGGCTATTAACCAGTGAAACTTTGGCACCTCCAAGAGCGCCGATGATTAAGACGATTAGCTTAACAGAATATTCCGGGTATAACCGTCGCAACTCCCTTATAAGATCTTTATACCTCTCTTTCTTTTCTTTCTCCTTGGCTGTGACGTTTTTGTCAGCTGGTGCCGAAAATTCGATAACGAACATGGTTCGTTTCTCGCAGTCAAGGAGAACTATGTCAGGCCTCGAGTGCACAACAGAAAGAATTGTCGAGAATATGAAGTTCTAGTATATACGGCACTTCTCATTTTCGGCAATTGACTCTATTTCCCTAGGAGCGTTTAGCGGAGCGTTATTCGGGCTAATTCTGTGAGAGTGACAGAGATGGTAATAAAGCACTCTTAGTGCCACATTGTGCCTTTGAATGTAGATCGTTCCCGGATGAGTTGGACAACTAGATAGTATGTGTCCTAGATGCTCGGGGTGTGCATGACACGCTCTGCAGCTATCATCGGGAATATCTTGGCTCAAAATGTGGCGACGGTATGCTAGAGTGGAAATGACACCGTCTTGACATGACAAAATGAAACCCTCCGTGCCCGACTTCAATCCGGATGATTTAAGGAAAGCATACGTTAGCTCATACGACATCGACTGATCCTCCACATTTTCGTGGAAGATGCCGTGCATCCTCTTGTCGAGGAGCTCTTCGCGGAAGTTTTTCTCCTGTGCTTTCTTAATCCGGGCCTTCAGCAGTGAGTATTCGAGACGGATAAGATTTGATGAATTTTGCTCACCCCTGGTATTTAAGTCAATGCCGAGTGTCTCAGCAGCCTCCTCCGCTGCTTTGTACAGAAACGCCCCTTTGCCCGCTTCTTCATGTTTACTGACCATTTTAAGAAGAGGGTCTTGTCCATTTGCAACTATATGTGCTGTACCCAGAATAATCCTGTTGTGAAGACATTCAAGATTCAGTATTCCGGGACCACCTAGGCGGCGTGAGATGTAAAGTCACGGAACAGAAGACTTAAGGTGCATGCTTTTGTTCATGTGCTCAACCTTTCGCGTCTCGCTATCCAGGGATCTGAGCTCGTCCTTCGTCCATGGAACAACTTCAAATGAATAGAGTACTTCCGGGACGGCAAGCATGTTCGTTGCAGATACTTTGTTCTTAGCTGACAGTTCGGAAGACCAAATCTGCCGGATGAGACGTTTGTATCTACTTCGGAGAGTATCCTTTATAGACTTCACGTCCTGAATGCGGCTCTGTGGCACGCCCAGGTATGTATAGGTCTCTCCAGCGCTAAGGTGTCGTATAGCGCTTCTGTCGACGAGCTCAGGGTCTTTGGGAATGCCATTAAGTTTTCCTTTCTTCAAATTAACCTTGGCGCATTTCTCTAACCCGAACTCCCTTTCAATCTCTTGAGTGTACCCTTTGACAATTTTTAGAGCTAGATATACTTTCTCTTGATTTCTAGTATAGATCTTAAGATCATCCATGTAAAATACTTGAGTGACCTTATGCTTTCGATCTCCAGGTTTGCCACAGAGGTACCCTTCGGAATGGCGAAGTGCGAGAGACAGTGGCAATAATGTGAGGCAAAAGTGAAGAGGGCTCATGGAGTCGCCCTGAAACACACCTCTCTGAAAGGTGACACTGTTAGTGATCACACGATGTTTTCCAGATGAGATAGTAAATCTGGTTTTCTAAAGCGGCATTAATCTCTCAATGCACCTGACTATGTGTGGATGAACCTTTAAGCTTTTCAACAGGCAGATGATAAGAGTATGGGAGGTTGAATCAAAAGCTTTTCGGTAATCTATCCAGGCCATCTATAGAGATCGTTGATAGGATGCTGCGTCTTTACAAACACATCTATCGATAAGCAGGTTCTCCCGACATCCTGTCACGCCTTTCTTTGAGCCGCGTTGTTCATACATCTCTCGCCACACAGGTCCAATTGTCAAAACAATCCTATCATTTAGGATAGCTGTAAAGATCTTTTACAGGGTTGAAGGAAACTTCTTCCACCAGAAGGTCTTGATACCATCTGGACCCGGAGCGGAATAGTTCTTTCATGCCTCTTGATACGTTTTTCACCTCCTCGGTAGTGATAGGTGGGCATTCCTCCTCAGATGTTATGAGGGCATTGCACAGCTCCTTGAAGCTATTTATGTTCTTTGTGTCTTCTTGAAGTAGATGTTGGACCTCGTAGACTTCTCTCGAAAATGCTTCGATCTCCTCTGGTTTGGGCGGATGGTCGACAGTATTCGGAGGCTCTTGGAAGAGTCGAAATGGGTCAGACAAAAACTGTTGATTTTCTCTGACCCATCTCTTCCTCCGCTCTAGACTTCTCCTATCGTTAGATAGTTCTCGTATTCTGTCAACAATATGCTGCCTGATTGTCAGTAGCTTTGACTTGTTGATTGTGTGATGACGGATCCGCAGTTCGCGCCCGAACTTTCGAACCTTGGCAGTGAAAGTCTTGCCAGATGTTATGTAGTCATTCACACACTGAATGCGGGACGCGTACTGTCTTGCCCAGCCTATCTTTGTGCTGAGTTGATGTATTCGTCTTTTGGTCTTATGATCAACCGTTGGTTTTGTTTTACGGTTTGCATCTGCCAAAGTTCTCGCTGCATTGTACACACGAGAATTGATAGTCGCGGTTAGTCTCAGTGTTGCCTCTCTTTCTTCGTTGCCAGCTTGTTCTGGCTGCGGTAGAGTAGGCGCTCCGCTTACATGGCCCCTTTTTCGGACTGCTATCGTAGCACTCTAGCAGGTCATCATTGAGTCGATCCGTCTACCCAAAAGTATTGAGATTCCGCCGGTCCATCGCATGGACTCCGTCTTGATTGGCTCCTCCAACTCTAGGTTAGCCGGCATTGTTGTCCGACCCATTCTCTTGATGAGTATGTGTTCCTTAAGGTCGATAGAACCTTAAGTAAATTAGTTATTCTTTTTATGGAAAACTGATATAATTAAACCAAAAGCTGGTCATAACGATGAAGCGTACTAAGAGAGTATTAGCCCTCGAAGCGCGCAATAGCGAGCATACGAAGTGCAAAACCCTAGGGGAACCGAGCTTAAAGCGTCAGGCAATTGCGTCCGAGCGCGTAGCGCGAGGTGAATACATTATCGTGCGCGAAGCGCGAGATCCAACAGGTGCGCGCCCTAGGTGCGCTCAATCTTGCGAGCGAAGCGAGCCGCGCGCGATGAGAATATCCCCGCGAAGCGGGCTGATTTTTTTCATCAAATTCGGCCTAGCCGTTTTTCAGTAAAATCACTTTTTTATTTTTGTTTCCCCCTCCATAGCTTCTGCAAGAATGCGACTTAAAGCTCAAGTCTTGGAGGGCTTCCATGTTTAATGGGTGTCTACACAGAAAGAAGTTTGGGTAAGCGGCTCTCCCAGTACGTGGAAATTCTGTGCCAAACGCTTGAAGAGCGGCTTGCTTTCGACTTCGTAGGGCCGCTCTCTCGTTGTGGGCGAGATTTTGTCCTACAAGGGTGTAGCCGTTGCACGAACGTTTTGAGCAAGCAGCGCGCTCCCGCTACGGTTTAACGGCGCACCTACGAACCGATGTACCGATTTCCCGAAAACTGTTCGCTAGTTTGTGAGCTTTTTTATTTATTTGGAAGTGATTATCGAGGTGGGTTTTTCGTGTTGAAAAATGGATGAATTTTTTTATAAAGTACGATTTCCAGAATCTGAGGCATCTTTTCGAATGTAAACATTTCATAAAATATATATGCTTGCTGTTTTAAATATGTGCTTATAACCAATAAATTGCAAAGAGCATAATGCAATTTCTCAAAAAGAAAATAATTAGTATATAACTAAAGTTATGTACAAATTTTCTCATTTAGCTCGTGCTGTAAAGAATAGCGGAAGCACCAAAAAAGACGAATTTCTTACGCCAAAAAAGACGAATAATCAACTGAAAAGAGAAATTTTCAACAAGAAAGTTAATTTTGAAATAAATGTTTGAAGTTCCAACAGAATATTTAAAAAAATCATTTTCAACCAAAGAGATCATCAATTTTTGAACCACATACCGAATTTTATTAAAAACCTAGACAATTTCCGGTCACCAAAAAAATTTCCGGTCCAGCGGCCACCCTGTTCTGATTCCTATTAATAAGAATAATATGAGAAAAATCCAGTTCTAACAATAGTGCGTTAGTTTAACATTCATTAATGTATTGTGAAGCACGACAGCTTTCATGTAAATGCCCATTTCTGACATTACTTTTCAAAAAATAAACGTAATATTCTATTTAGATTTAATATTCATTTAGAAATTAAAAGCGCAGATTCACTTCCGAAGTGACCTGCGCTGGCCGCAGCTGGCTCATTGCTTTCCTTTTATGGGGCAAATTTTGTCCCACATGCGGGAGAGAATTTCGATGCACGTTTAAGGCATTCGTTCACCCGAATGTGACGCAGCAATTGCACCACACGAGCGGTGGCGCTGCTCTACTACTGCTAGTGTAGCCGCTTATCCACACTTTCTTCCGTGTAGCTATGCCATCAGTTTGTACTTAACACGTGCAGGGGATACTGTTACGTGCTTAACCCAGATGCCCTTTTCCGATTTTCAAAGAGGGTTGCCCGGTATTTCGGACACGATAAAAGGTGGCAACTCTGGTGAATTAGTTAGGGGGAGACTCAAGCTTTATTTTGTGCAGGAAGTGACCTTTTTGTGGGCATCTGGTCAGGATGAGGTTAGGCAATCATACCGCTTCTGCTTCAGCTCACTCTATTCTATTATTCTGAGTTAGTTTTATCCTTAAACTCGATGAGCTGGAATTTTAGCTTGGACTATTAGTTGAAATGTACAAAATCAAATACATAATATAAAAATGGAATACTCCAAAGTCATAAACTACAATGTTAAATGTTTTGACTTGAGCAATTTTTAATTTGAGTTTGAGAGCACTGAAGGGTAGGGCGGAATGAAAACACTAAAACAAATCAAATCGTTTGAGATGAGGGGGAAAAAACTTGTGTTTACAGCTTTCACTAGTGTATGTATGTATGTATTTATTCTCTCCCTTTTACGGGTTTGAGGGCCTCCGCTCCCTTTACAGTACGTTACAAAACCACTTATACTACCTTAATAATACTTAATATCTATAGACTAGTATTCTACTTATATTAAATTATATGCTAACGCTTTGTCTTAAAATTACTCTCGAGATTTGCTGACTATTGAGTTTCCTGGGCTTCCGTTTCCTCTTACCATTTCCGTTCACATGATTTTTAACGTTTTTTTTTAATTTACTTTACTTTAATTTCCTTTTATAGGAGTGAGCGTTTGGCCTTTCCCTACTACATGCCTCTTACTTTCTCTCCTCTCTCCCAGTCTCATCATCCAGCTTGCCCCTTGTCCACTTCCATCCAAGATCCACTTTATCCTGTCCACCACACTCTCACCGCCTGTTTCATCCCCTGTACATCTCTCTAAAACATGCCCCCATGATTCTATCTCGTAACAACAGACTCTACATCTTCTTTCCTCCTCATCCATCCAGTACCTACACTCTCTCATTCCTTCTCCCATCCTAAATCGTATAACGTGGTTCCATTTACTCTCCTTCTTAATCTTTCCTAAATATTCTGGTTCTCCTTCAGCCTTCACTACCTTATACCACCTGTTATACTTAGATTCCACGATTTTTTTCCATCTTTCCTCCCCCTCCCTTATTATCAGTTCATTCTCTAACTCTTGCCATACTCTGATATCTGCTCTTATATCGCACTCTCTCCTCTGTTGTCTCTCTTTCTCCCACCTTGATCCTTCTGTGCTACCCCTAGCCTCTTTGTTTCCTATTTCCCGTAGACAAGCTTGTGCCATCCTGCTTTCCTCCCCCCTCTTTAGTTTCTCCTCAAAGTTCCATGCTCTCTTCATCTGTCTAATAACCATTTTACCTCTGCTTAATTCCTCCCTCAACATATATCCTGGACAGCTCCAGCTCACTCC
>CAKNXH010033698.1:0-12407 GCA_932178445.1 Andricus quercusramuli | reverse complement strand
GTACAGGCGGGAAATAAGCCCAGATTCAAATAAATTTTCGTAGATTCCTCGTTGTCGACAGATTGGGCTCCGTGAGAGAGTATGAGAGAATAGGAGAATACAAACAAGATTAAGTAAATGATAGGATCTAAGGCCGAGAGTGTTTCCTGGTGGTGCTCGATGATGGTGACCCTTGTTCTAACCTTTTGCGTAGACTTTTAAATTTAATGTTTTGACATTTCCGGGGCGAGACATTTTCGAGTGACGGGTAATTAAATATACCCCGTCACAAATAGAAGCAGCGAAGATATTCGCTGGACCTGTATTCGAACACTGGAAGTCAGCGATTATTATTTATCCAAAATGTTTGATCCATCTGAAGGAGTTATTACCTGTTGTTTCTATTGTGCTGTTTGTTGTAAAAAGTTGCAGCACTTTACAAACTAAAATGAAATTAAGGACAAAGAAAAAGTTTGTACTGAATGTTTACAAAACTATAAATTGTCTCTAGCGAACCGTTTCGATTATTATATTCACCTCGACGTAAAGTATCAAATTTAATCCTTATTGAGCTCTACGATACTACGAGATAGTTTTTTTGACAATTTGAAAAAGATTCAGTCAACATTGCGAGATGATGGTGCCATTCACGATGTCTACGATGGAATTTTATACCGTGAATTACTCAAAAAGACACTTACAGTTAATTGTCAGCTATCAACTTTTATTTTTTATACCGATTGGGCACCATTGCTTATTAGTTCTAAGTTATCATTTTGGCCAATTTGTATAGTTATAAACGAGTTGCCTCGTCACTTACGTTTCCTCTATCCTCTACAAAGGCTAAACAAGCTCAAATTAATGAGCGTTTACTTAAGATGACGCCTTCACATGAAATAAAACGCCTTGCAAGGCCATTGACACACACAAGCAAATGGAAAGCGACGGAATAGCGTTCGTGGTTATTGTTTTATGCGATTCCTTGCTTGAAAAGACTGTTAGATGACTATGCCTTGCAACATTTCGCTTTGTTTGCAAATACATAGTATATATACCCTTCTTCAGAGCAATATAACTAAAGAAGAATTATTCCAAGCAGAGTATCATATTCTTCTATTCGTTGGAATCTTTGAAATACTGTATGGAGAAAATCATGTAACGTTTAATGTACACACATTGAGACACTTAATTTCATGTGTTCGGTATTATGGTCTTATATGGGCAACATCCACATTTCCTTCAGAAAATGCTATATATTATACGAAACAAAATGTTCACAGCCCTAAAGGTGTGCAAGACAAAATGGCAAAGAAAAGTGTGCAGAATAATGTATTTCGATCCTTGCTACAAGAGGTTGCGGTAAATCCTACATGCTTTGCGTTTTGTGAATCTTTTTTTACAAGAAGCGAGACAATGACAGTTCAGCGATGTGACCTTGGAGGTGTTATACTCAAAGGCCGTGGTAAATACCAGCCAATGTCTGACGAATTTTCGAAAACCTACGGTCCCTTTCTTACGTTCGAAAGATGCATCTTTGGAAGCATGATTGTTAATTCGATTATGTACACACGTCCAGAAAAAATGGATGATACGGTTTTTCGATTCAAAAACAGTAAATCCGGTGAATTCCATAACTAAATTGTTATTCGGGTCAGTAGCATGTCCTGTTGTCACGTTCTTTAAAGTATCAAAAATAATTATGTCCAGTTCGCCTTTTGATTGTAACTCACCGCGAATCAGCGACGGACTGGGACCCAGCTAGGACTGCGTTCTTTGAATTAAACTGGTCCCATGTAGAACCACGGTAGAAATATGTAGGCTCCCATAAGGGCTTGAAAATGATTTTTGTTCTCGGTCCCTACCAGAACCTGTTTGGACCCAGCTAGGACCGTGCTCTTTGCATTAAAAATGCCTCATGTAGAACTACGGCAGACCCATGTAGGCTCCCATAAGGGACTTGGAAAAATAATTTTTTGAATTCCAGACCAGCTACAACCCGCTTAGACCCAGCTGGGACGGCGTTCTGTGAATTAGAGAGGGCCCATGTAAAACCACGGTAGGCCCATGTAGGCTCCCATGAGGGTCTTGGAAAAATAATTTTTTGCATTCGACACTAGCTAGAACCCGTTTAGACCCAGCTAGGACTGCGTTCTGTGAATTAATATGGTTCCATGTAGAACCACGGTAGACCCATGTAGGCTCCCATAAGGGACTTGGAAAAATAAGTTTTTGAATTCGACACCAGCTAGAACCCGTTTAGACCCAGTTAGGGCCGCGTTCTGTGAATTAAAGAGGGCCCATGTAAAAACAAAATAGACCCATGTAGGCTCCCATGAAGGGACTTGAAAAAATAATTGTTTGCATTCGACACTAGCTAGAACCCGTTTAGGCCCAGCTAGGACCGCGTTCTGTGAATTAAAGAGGGCCCATGTAAAACCACAGTAGACCCATGTTGGCTCCCATGAGGGACTTGGAAATGATTTTTTCTTTCAGTCCCTGCCAGAATCCGTTTAGACCCAGCTAGGACCGTGTTCTTTGCTTTGAAGAGGCACTATCTAGAACTACGGTAGACCCACCCTGCTCAGAGTTCCGGATAGAATCCCGGATAGAACCCGGATAGACTCGGGACTATATCCGGCCCGATCCAGGGTGAACTACGGGCTTTGTTCCCGGTTTTCAAACGGAACTATATCCGAGGCTTATGCGGGACGCTAAGAGATATCTACCCGGGCTTATCCGGGACCTATACGAGGCATTCAAAATATCTATCCGGGTTTTATCCAGCCCAAGCCATTTGGTACACAATTTGGTTATACGGGTCTATCCGGGACTGATATGGGGAACTGAAAATATCTATCTGGGGTTTATCCGGTCCTAGTCTGGATCTATTCGTCGCAGAATCTCGTTATCCGGGTCTATTCGGTACTTATACGGGGAACTAAAATATCTTTCCGGGTTCAATTCGTTCCTAGTCGGGGTCTTCTAGGCACATAATCTCTCTTTCCGGGTCTATCCGGGACTTAAACGGGGCACTAAAAATATCTATCCGGGGTTTATCCGGTCTTAGTCTGGATCTATTCGTCACAGAATCTCGTTATCCGGGTCTATTCGGGACATATACGGGGGACTAAAATATCTTTCCGGGTTTAACTTGGTCCTAGTCGGGATCTATTTGGCACAGAATCTCATTATCCGGATCTATCCGGGACTTATATGGGGAACTGAAAATATCTATCAGAGTCTTGTCCGGTCCTAGTAGGGATCTATTCGGCACACAATCTCGCTGTCCGGGTCTATCCGGGCCTTACGCGGGGCGCTAAAAATATCTATCCGGGTTTTATCCGGTCCTAGCCGGCATCTATGAGGCACACAATCTTGTTATCCCGGTCAATTCAGGAGTTATATGGGACACTAAAAATATCCATCCTAGTTTTATCCGGTCCTAGTCGGGATCTATTTGGCACACAATCTCGTTATCCGGGTCTATTCGGGACTGATATGGATCACTAGAACTATCGATCCGAATTTTTTTCCAGTCCTAGCCGGGACCTATGCGGTACACAATTTGGTTATACGGGTATGTCCGGGACTTATACGAGGAACTAAAAATATCAATCCGGGTTTTATCTGCTCCTAGCCGGGATATCTTTGACACACAATTTCGGTATCCAGGAACTGGGGTCTAGTAGACATTAAACTAAAATGAAAAATCCAAGGATTGATTTACAAACGTTTAATTTGTAAAAATGTTTCGAATCATAATACAAAGTATTATATTATGTAGTATTACATATTTATTGAGTATTAATAATTAATGGTATTATCAGTATATGCAGTATTATAAAAGAAAAACATTAACTTTCTACTTCCTGTTCATTGGATATCTGTAATCAGAAAGATTCAGATTAAATTCCTAATTATGTATGCTACTTTTAACGTATGAAATCTATTAAAATTTCAAACTAAATGCGGGCGTCTCCATAAAAAGGGACCCTTATGGACGGTTTTATCTTCGGAGATACTCGCGTTTTTCTAAGTCAAGGTTAAAATGATTACTTTCGAGTTTGAGTGGGGGATGATAGTAGGACCTGTATTGAATCTATTGGCACTACACTTATGTCTCGAAAGCAACCGGAAGAGGGTATAATTCATGTTTGAAAAATTTGTGTAGTACATGCACTTATGGTACTGGCCAAATTCATATTTTTTGTGAAAAGCCGTTTTTCAAAGTTTCAAGTTCAAAAATGTCCCAGCAACTAGTTTTGCAACCAAAAAGATTTATCTTTGGCCTAAAATACCAAGAATTAATCCGGCTACATGACCCCACAGCGCCCACAACTGTTTTCCAAATGTTTCGTTCTTAAATTAATGTTTCGTATTTTTCAGAAATTTTCAACCGTTTTTTTTCCTTCAATATCTTGAATATTTAATACTTTTAATTTTATATTCTTCAAAATTGAAATAACTTGAATATAAAAATCTCATATTTACAACCATGGAAAGTTTAATAATGCAATTTCAAATTATTTAATTTGCCAGGACTTTTTCTATAAAAATTACGGGAACTTAAGAGCTACATGAAAGACAGTGTACAAAAAGGAAAAATCAATATGACTGAAATAAGCATCCAAAATGTTTGACTTTCACATTTTTTCGTTTCATATTAAAGAATTAGAAACTTATAAACTGTAAATTTAGAATTGTTAAAGTAAACTCTTCAAAACTCTTCAAAACTCTTCAGCTTACAAAATATTTTACTTATGAACAAAATGTTGTCCCTCATAACTTTGTGAAACAACATTTTTTTGTCAAATCGGTAAAATAAAATTATTCTGTGACTTCAGCATAGACTTCCTGACCGATTAGAGATGAATGAGGCCTGTTACGATCTACATCGTTAAATTGTTCGCGCTCGTCCTCGTACGTTTTTTACTTTTTTTACAGTGCGAACTTTAAATTTATACAGATTTTCATATGAAATTCCTCGATTGGCAACTTTCGAGATCAAAATTATTCAATGCTTTTAATTTTAAAATACCTCAGTATTACAGACAGAACTTTTGAAGTTTTCTCTTAGAAAATGAGCGATTAAAAATGCGAGGACTTAAACTGTAGACATCTCAAAGAAACAAATGTGAAATCCTTGTAGACATTGCGGAATGAATAAATCTAAAGTTTAAAAATATTAACAATTTCTAATTTTTAGTTTTCAAGCTTTAATGTTTACATCTCTGACCTCATACATATAAAAAAAAAACATAAAAGTGTACTTGAATATATAAATAAGTTTCATAATTATATGTGGACTTTTGCACATAATTACCCATTACTTGGTCGAAACGATCGACAAGTCTATCGTTTATTTTCTGATTTTTCTCTCGTAACATCCTTAATTCCCCATATGCATCCAGAAGACGACGTTTTAGTGCCATTTTTTCTGCAATACATTCTATATTTTTGCATGATTGTACGCAAGTCTTTGCAATATCGACAGGCTTTTGTGGGTGATTCTGCAGTGACTGCAAAAAAAATATCAGCAGATAATAAAAATAAGCAGTACAACATATTCAAAACAGGGTTGCCGCAAAACTTTATTTTCAAAATTCAATGACCTTTTCATTATTTTTCCTTAGCTAATTTTTCATTTTCCCTTACTAATAATATTTAAAGACCAAATTTCTAATCTTGTAACATTTTAATTAAGGAATTTCATATAAATGGAATTTACTTGAAAAAAGTGAACTTTTTACACCAAAAAGGGACCAAAAGTGACTTCTCTCTAACCCAAAAAGTGACTAAAAGTCACTAATGTGCATTAATAATGTGACTTATGATTTTTTTTTAATTTAAGAGAACTCACACGAATTCGATGAAATATATAAAGATATCAGGTTGATTTTCATGAAATGTAGATAAATTCATGAGTCTTCAAAACAATCGACATAAGTTCAAAAGAATATAAATGAATCAGAAAAAATCAGAAAATCGAAACATTTAAAAATTCATTGAATTAGGTAATTTTGAAATGAGTTTAGATAGGTTTTAACGAATTCAACATAATTTGATAGAATACCCAAGAGTTCGAGATGTCTTAAAAAGAAATCAGCATGAGTTAAACAGAAACTAAACACATTATTTAAAAATCCAGTGAATCGAGTGCATTTAGCAAAATTATAGTGAATTCTAGAAATATAAGTGAATTAAATAAATTCAAGAGAATTCTCAAGAATTTAAAAAAATTAAGGATAAATTAATAAGAATTTAGGTCAAATTCCAAATTAATTGCAAACAATATTTGAAAATCTCTTGAAATCTTTGAAACCCTATGAAATTCCTTAGTTCGTGTGAACAAATTCTTCGAAATCTATCAATGTATTATAAAATATCGTGGATTTTTTTGAAATATAATGATATTTGAAAGTGACAAATTTTTTAAATCCCTTAAAATTATTCAAAACATGGCAAATCCCTTAACATTTTGAAAATCTGTTGACAGTGTCTAGGAATCTTCTGAAATTCCCTACAATTTTTCAAATCCTTTAAAATCTTTTGAAATTCCTTATACTTCTTAAATCCTTTGAAAATGCCTTGTTATCTTTAAAATGCCCTACAATATATTTTAAATCCTTTGAAATCCTTTCCAATCACTGAATTTTATTAAAAATTTCGTAAAGTTATTCAAATACTGAATTCAGTGGTGGCGAACCTATGGGTTAATTTATTGAAAGAAAAGTGACTTAAGCGATGTTTTCATCTTAAGAAGGAACTTCAGGGAACGTTTTTGTTATATAGATTATAGAATATATAATTTTTGAAAGTCTCAATCAAACCTGACCAATTTTTCATTTTCCCTGACCATTATACATTTTTCTTTTAGGTTTAATTTTTTACCAAGAAAGATGATCTTTTAAGAAAAGAAATGTATTTTCAACCTAAATAAGGAATCTTCAATTAAAAACCTGATTTTTGAACTAAATGGTTGAATTTTCAACCAAAAAGATGAATTTTCAAACATAAGAATTAATTTTCTATCAAAAAAGACGAATTTTCTACAAAATTTTCAATTTTCAACCAATCA
This sequence comes from Andricus quercusramuli, assembly GCA_932178445.1. NCBI lineage: Eukaryota > Metazoa > Arthropoda > Insecta > Hymenoptera > Cynipidae > Andricus > Andricus quercusramuli. The sequence goes on along the minus strand of CAKNXH010033698.1, from coordinate 5,350 downwards.
CGGATTATTTTGATTCTCAGTTAAAAAAATTAATAATAACAATGGCTAATTTACTTTTTTGGGCATGAACAAAAAATCTTACCTGCTACCCTCCCAATCCTAGCTTGGCAGAGTGTTTCGCCACATGTTACCCAGAAAAGTTTTTCCTTCTTTTTACTAGGATCAAAGTTTTTGATTCTGCTTTGATGGACGATTTCGGTAGAATGGTGCTTTACCTCAGCATTCGTACAAGGAGAACTGAATTTAATGTACGCGCAGGACATTTTCCTACCGTAAAATATACCGCACTAATTATCACTTGTTATCACTTTAAACAAAGAGCTTAGGAGGCGCGACGCAGGTCGATTCACTGATCGAATTCATGAGTTTGTTGTCATTTGTTCTTGCGCCGGCCGGCAAAGTAGTCCCGACCTCCTCGCGTATGAATACAGGGTGCACGGATTGGTCGATCACTGATGCGGCCCACGCAATCGTAAAGTAGTACTTTGAAGTAAACGTTTTGTATGTTCATTTACGACCTTATATAAATATTGAAAGCTTGATAATTAGTGACCGTGTACAACTAAATATATTTGTGGGAAATTTTCAACTGTAACTCCATATGATTTACGTCTAGCGCAACAAACTATGATCGTGTAAATTTGAAACAAGGCATGGCTACAACACATTGTGTCCTTTGATTCTCATTGGCTAATACGAAGACTGTGCTGCCGTACTATTCAAGAAAGGCTCTATCTATACTTTTCGGTAAGGCCTATTTACCTCTGCGCACCAACGGGAAAATAACCTTTAGGGGAAAATGTAGATAGAGCATTGGGTGCGAAGCTGCATTGCCGGGTGTGGGGAGATGCGAGTTTATGGTATCGTTGCGTCATCTCCTTGTGCGTGGTAGTTTCCTTCAACGAAAAGTCGAAAATTGAAAACTGTCACTAAGAATACTGCAGATGGAATAAAATCCTTAACGTGAATTTGGAAATTAGAGGAATTCAATTTTTGGTTCTGTGTCTCAAATAGGTCCCGTTTAGACCCGGATAAACACACACTGTAGGATTTATTTCTTTTTTCAGCGATAAACTCCCAGATACGTCCCGTAAAGACCCAGATATACGCACCTTTTGAACATAGAGGAAATCAATTTTTATTTTTGTGTCCCTAGTAGGTCCCGGATAGACCCGGATAAATATACGCTGCAGAATATTCCTTTTCTTCGACGGTCAACTCTCAGATAGGACCCGGATAGACCCGGATGGACGCATCTTTTGAAATTAGAGAAAATTATAATTTTTGTTTCTGTGTCCCAAATAGGTCCCGGATAGACCCGAATAAACACACACTATATGATTTGTTTCTTTTTTCAACGATAAACTCCCAGATAAGGCCCGGATAGACGCATCTTTTAAACTTAGAGAAAATCATTTTTTGTTTCTGTGTCCCAAATAGGTCCCGGATAGACCCGGGTAGATGATCGTTTTGACTTAGACAAAGTTATTTTTTTGTTCTGCGTTCCGGATAGATACCGGATAGACCCAGATAGATGGTCACTGTGGTCTTTACCAAAATACAGGATTTGTCAGGTTTCCCTTATAGAACCCGGATAGACTCGTATAATTTCCGGATTGAAAATAATTATACGTATAGAGCCCGGATAGGCCCGTATAGAAAACTTATCCGGTTTCTACCAGGGTCGTGTCTGGTTTCTATCGGGTCTTATCCGGCATTTTAAGCAGGGCATGTAGGCTCCCATGAGGGACTTGAAAAAATAATTTTTTGCACTCGATACTAGCAAGAACCCGTTTGGACTCAGCCAGGACCGCATTCTTTGCATTAAAAGGGCCTCATGTAGAACTACGGTAGACCCATGTGAGCTCCCATAAGGGATTTAAAAAAATAATTGTTTGCATTCGATACCAGCTATAACCCGTTTAGATCCAGCTAGTGCCGCGTTCTTTGCATGAAAAGTGCCTCATTTAGAACCACGGTAGACCCAGGTATGCTCCCATGATGGACTTGCAAATAAGTCTTTTCATTCAACACCAGTAAGAACCCGTTTAGACTCAGCTAGGACTGCGTTTTGTGAATTAAAGCGGCCCCATGTAAAACCATGGTAGACTCATGTTGGCTCCCGTAAGGGACATGAAAGAATAATTTTTCGCATTCGACACTAGCTAGAACCTGTTTAGACCCAGCTAGGACTGTGTTCTGTGAATTAAAGTGGTCCCATGTAGAACCACGGTAGACACATGTAGGCTCCCATAAGGGCTTGAAAATGATGTCTGTTCTCGGTCCCTGCCAGAACCCGTTTAGACTTAGCTAGGACAGCGTTCTTTGCATTGAAGAGCCCTTATGTAGAACCACGGTAGGCCCATGTAGGCTCCCATGAGGAACTTGAAAAAATAATTTTTTGCATTCGACACTAGCTTGAACCCCTTTGGACCCAGCTAGGACCGCGTTCTTTGCTTTCAAGAGGCCCTATGTAGAACTACGGTAGACCCATGTAGGCTCCCATAAGAGACTTGAAAAAATAATTTGTTGCATTCGACACTAGCTTGAACCCCTTTGGACCAGCTAGGACCGCGTTCTTTGCATTAAAAATGCCTCATGTAGAACTACGGCAGACCCATGTGGGCTCCCATGAGGGACTTAAACAGACCATTTTTTGCATTCGACACCTGCTAGAACCCGTTTGGACCCAGCTAGTACCGCGTTCTTTGCATTAAAGAGGACCCATGTAGAACCACGATAGACCCATGTAGGTTCCCATAAGGGATTTGAAAGAATAATTGTTTGCATTCGACACCAGCTATAACCCGTTTAGATCCAACTAGTGCCGAGTTCTTTGCATTAAAATTGCCTCATTTAGAACCACGGTAGACCCAGATAGGCTCCCATGAGGGACTTGCAAATAAGTTTTTTCATTCAACACCCACCCAATATTCTTGTTCAATTTATGCAAGCGTCTTTTGGTCTTTTGATCCATCGTCGGTTTTAGCCGAGCAAAGCTCTTGCAGCAACATGAACTGAGCAATTGATGTTCGAGAGGTCGGACTCTTGCGAGATATCTTTACAAAGGGTTGCATCCATTTCAGCCAGATCTTGGGGCTTAGTAGTTACTTGCATGTTAATGTTTCTCCTTGTCCTGAAATCGCGATCATCTATCAGAAGGTGCCTGCTTTCTGCAGTTGGTCTTAATGTCGCTTCCTCAGCTTCGTCTGCAGCTTAATCAAGCAGCGGTTGAGGAAGCGCTCCGCGTACGTACTCATTGTAACGGAGGTGGTCGGCTTGATTTCGCAAAGACTGATGCGAAACGTGCTCAAGCTCTGGGCGTTTCTAGCACCACAGAGTGTGCGTACGCGCCATGTAGCCTCCGCGAACAGGGATATAATGCTGGCATCGTAGCAGTCTAGCAAGTCATCCTTGAGTTGATTCGCCCACTCAGTGTGGACGCTTCGCCAGTTCGTTGTCGTCTTTTTTCATCTGAATTATTTTTAACACCCCGAACTCTAGGATGATCGGCATTTTTTGCCGACTCATTGTCGGGTGCTCTGCGAGTTCGATCGTTTTGAAACGCATCTACAACTTTTTGGTGTTTTGGTGGTGTCATTGTTGTTCCCACTAGCAGCTAGGGAAAAGGTTCGTACATCCTTGTAAAGCCCCCTCCCCCCTGCTTAGCCCGCATACGGTTGCATACTCTGAGAGGTCGCCCAGGATCCCAGAATCACCATTTAAGACACCTCACCCAGGTGTCATTCAGCTTTCGGTACGGTTGTTACGCCTCAGCTCAGGGGTTATCCCTTCGGGACCGTCCCTGGACAATTGTCCGCGACTGTTATTGTAACCATATTCAGCAGAAACCCTTGGTACAGGGACCCTCTATTCGCAACTCGAAGGCAAAATAATCTGCTAATTGACAGATGTGTCTGTGAAGACGCTGCAGCCCATCAGCGCGCCCTGTGAATGGCCCGGATTGACTACCGGAAAGCTTTCGATACAACCTCTTATAAACTTATCATCTGTCTGTTGGAAAGCTTGAAGGTGCATACATACATAGTGAGATGCATAGAGAGATTTATGCCTCTTTGGAAAACTAGATTTACTATCTCAACTAAAAATTATCGCGTGACAACGAACAACGTCACCTTCCAGAGGGGTGTCTTTCAGGGTGATACCATGAGTCCTTTGCTTTTTTGCATCACACTTCTGCCTCTATCTCTTGCTTTACGAAATTCTTCTGGATACCTCTATGGCAACACTAATCAGCGCGAGCATACGGTCACTCATGTATTTTATATGGATGACCTGAAGATCTATGCCTCTGATAAAAGCAAGTTTCGAACTGCTATAAATATCGTCAAGAAGTACACAAGAGATATTGGGATGGACTTTAGTTTGGACAAGTGTGCCAAAATTAATCTGAAGAATGGAAAGATTACTGGCGTTCCCAAGGACTCTGAGCTTGTAGATATAAGTGTTATTAGACATCTTAATAATGGAGAGACCTATACATACCTGGGCGTGCCTCAAAGCCGCATTCATGACGTAACATCAGTTAAGGAGTCTCTCCGAAGCATATACAAGCATCTTCTTCGACAGATCTGGTCATCCAATCTGTCGGCTTTAAACAAGGTATCTGCAGCTAACATGCTTTCCGTCCTAGTTCTACTCTACTCGTTTGGAGTGGTTCAATGGACGAAGAACGAGCTTAAGGCGCTTCCTCAAGCCTTATTTTTAACCCATGTATTCGTTTGCACATGAATCCCGCTAAACGGATGAATTGTTCGATGTAATATTTTAACCACATAATCTCAAGAGCATAATGCACAAAAAGAAAGTTTTTTATTTCGAAAAATGGTCTTGTTTTTTTTTTTCAATTAATCGAAAATGTGCTTCATTTCTGCGCCTGAAAACAAGCGATCCGCCACCGGGAAAGTACCCCCGTTGAACCTAAAACAGGCGCTCTGCAAATTTATAAAGAATTTACGATAATTCACCGTGACGGTTCTCGAGCATGCTGAACCCAGGGGGTGGCTCGTAAGTCAACCGCCCTTTCGATTGTTGCATCCTGACACGATTCGAGCCGCTTGAACGAAATTGATAATTATTAAAATATGCATAAATTGAATTTTTATATGCTGCATTAGGTTCATCACATAATTACGAGACGATCAAAAAAAGATAGAAAAAAATCGGTCAACCCATTCAATTTCTGTTGTGAGTTTTGGTAATTTTGCATTTCATTCTTGATTTTATTTATGATTACCTTCAATATTGAGAATATTGGCCGATTTACCTAGCACCTTTTTCCTATTTTTTCCAATTATATAATTTTCAAATTTTATCAGCTAATAAAAAT
>CAKNXH010033674.1:0-26628 GCA_932178445.1 Andricus quercusramuli | reverse complement strand
AAATTTATCGTTAACTATGTTATTTGATTTTGCCCCACTGTGTCTATAGTTGCGTGTGGATAATGATGCTACGCAACTGTACTAAAAAAATTATATCATTATAAATTATACACTGTAGCTTGCAAAATAATGAAAATTCTGTTTGCAGTTAGGGCAATATGGTGTTTTCAAAAAACTCGCACCTGAATACTCAGAATCATGTAACTCTCTGAATTTTGAATATTCGAAGAAAAAAAATTTGAATGGCCTTATGAGGATTAGCAAAAGATAAAACAAAAGAAGCCTTCATAACCATAATGCATTTGCATTTGAATCTTTTTATTTCATTTTGATCTGACTTCAGATTACAAAGAATATAATCTCTTATTTTATTTTTTTTCTATTGAATTAATGATACAAATACTGTAGACTATCTTCATTGGAAGCAACTTCTTTGAACCAACGTGGAAAGATTGGGTAATTCCTCCCTACAGGACATTCCTTCATTTCAGTTACGGTCATATCGTCAATTTCAGCGCTCATCATGTTTATTTTCATTCTTGAACGATCTCGTTCTACCTTATATATTCCAAGAAGAATTCCAGTATACTCCAGTATTGCAAAAACGACACCTTCGGATGTTGATAAAACAATGTATTCTCGGGTTGGCACGGGAACATATATACCCTTTTCTTCTCGCAATCTAATTGGTAAACCGTCAGGAATAACATATCTTCGGAACTCGAATTGCCGGTTTAGATTTTCCTGGGGAATAAGCCGAATATATCCAAGTTTTGCAAGTGCATGTCCAAGTACTTCTTGAGGATAAGGCCTGCCCCCAGAAGACCAAGAATGTCTGGCAGAAGAAGAAGAACTAGGATTATGTTCTACATTGGGATTCCGTTCACACTGCAGTGAATTGTAATTTGCATAAGCTTTAATAAAACTTCCTGAGAAGAATGCTGAACTTTTGCCTACTGGGCAATCCCTTCTTTCATCTGGAGTCAAATTATCATCTGCGCCGCTTATCATATTTATTTTTATTCGCGAACTATATTTATCTTTCCTGTAAATTCCACGAAGCGTTCCACTATCATCCAATATTGCAAAAATGTCATGATTGAATGTTGATAATACAATATATTCTTGGATTGGCACGGGCACAAATCTACTCGGTCCTAGTCGAAATTTAATTGGCATACCGGCAGGAATAAAGTATTTCCGAAATTCAAATTGCTGGTTTGGATTTGTGCGAGGAATAAGCCGAACATAACCAAGTTCTTCTGTTTTACATCCAAATACTCGATCTGAAGGAAGGCTCCGCAGAGGAGAATTGGATCTGGCATGAAGTGGAGGCTCCTGAGGAGATGTCTGGTCAGGTGAATGTTGTCTGGTAGAAGAAGAACCAGGATTACGTTCGACATTTGGATTCCGTTCACACTGTAGTGAATCGTAATTTGCAGAGGCTTTAATAAAACTTTTCAAGAAGATTGCTGTACTCTTGCCTACTGCACAATTCCTTTTTTCATCTGGAGTCAAATTCTCAACTGCGCCGCTTGTCATATTTATTTTTATTCGCGAATGATTTCCATCTGTCCTATAAATGCCTCGAAGAATCCCACTATCATCCAATATTGCTAAAATTTCATCATTGAATGTTGAAAATACAATATATTCTTGAGTTGGAACGGGCACATATCTACTTTTTTCTACTCGAAATCTGATTGGCATGCCGGCAGGAATAACGTATCTTCGAAATTCAAATTGCTGATTCGGATTTGTGCGAGGAATAAACCGAAAATATCCAAGTTCTTCTGTTGTACATCCAAATACTCGAACTGAAGGAAGCATGCACAGAGAAGAAATGGATCTGGCATAAAGTGGAGGCACCTGAGGAGATTTTCGGTCAGGTGAATGTTGTCTAGCAGAAGAAGAACCAGGATTACGTCCGTCATTAGGACTCCTGCTAGCAGGCGTTCTGGACCTACCACGAATAGGAGCCTCCTCTGGAGAAATCTGGTCAGGCAAACGTTGTTGTCGAGAAGCAGAAGAAGAAGAAGGGCCAGGATTACGTTCGCTATTAGGTTTCTCGTCGAGCTGAGAACTGCATTCTGCAAGAAGAAATGAAAGATTAATTTTTTTTGTGCAGCACATTTATCTCTAATATATTTAGCTGCATTCAACGTTTCTTTTCAGAAAGCATCTTTCTGATGCTTTAATGAAAATTATGAGAAATAATTTTCAATTATAAAAATACGCCACCGTATGTTTTCCTGTTAAATAAATATATATTTTTTGTAGAAGACGAGTGCGTAAACGCTTCAATAACCTTGATGACAAACTATTTTCTGCTATACGAAAATCTCCATAAAATAAACAGTTTTTGAAATATCCCATTCTTTGGCAATTTTTTCCACTCAGTTTTCACTGTCAAATAACACTCAAGGGGCTGAAAGCAAAAGCAGACTAAAAAAAGAGTCCGAGCAAAAGCGGGTTGATTATTTCTTAGCGCAAAAACGAATTAGCCCAAGCGTTGCGAGCAAAAACGAGTCGGAGATTCAACTAGTTTTTGCCCGTAGCTCGTGGACTAACTCATTTTTGCCCGCCCTCATATTTCGATTTGGTTCAACTTCAACCTAACTCTTGATTCTTTTCTGGCAACGCTGATATTTTCGTTTCGTTGGCGCCTGGTTAGATTAGAGAATTATATTATATTTAAAAAATTAGTGATATTATCTTAGAAATCCATCTCATTTTTAATACGCAAAATATTTTGCAAATGAATTATCAATACCATGAGGCCTTAGCAATAATTCGGTTCCCATTGCGTGGAATTGGAAAACTAAAATAGAAATAATTGTGCGAAAAGTGTTCCACTGGGATTGGCTGCGATTCGTCTCATGATCCGCAGTAAATCTCAACAATTTATAGACAAAAAGAGTTTTTTTATTGAACTCATGAATGTTATTGAATTTTGCCATATTTTATAAACAGCTTTTATTAGCCATTATCTACATCAGTTATTTATGTTATAATGAATAAAGTCTTTCCTACGAAATCAACCAAAAATTACTCGGCTATGAGTTCAGTTATCATATATTTCAGTCACAGTTAATAAGAATTGATGCTTATTTAAATAAACCTCATCAACAAATGCACTGTTGGTCTGTTTTCCGACGCTCTAGTTTGGTTTTTTTCACGTCATCAAATTTTGTTAACTAATTTATAAACCCTTAGGGACATTTCAATGACAATCGACAGTTATTATTTTTAGAACTATTTTTTTTATCAAATTTGTATTATCTCATGCATTCTCGTGTGGAAAATTTGTCATGGCGCTAGCTGGGCCCAAAATAGGAGAAACTGGGGATTCAAAAAACACCAAACCACAAATGAAACGCTTAACCCGGCCAGAGCCTAACTTACCGACCGGCTTGGCCCCAACTTGTCTTTATTAATTTTTCGAGTCCCAGCCACATTAAAATTAAAAATTGCTTTTAGAAATAAAAGAAATGAGTGAAAAATCTATGAAGGAAAAATTGTTCATTCAAAAGAAACATTTCAAGGAGCTGAACATTTTAAGAAAAATCTTATTCCTGAACCGGATTATTCATCGTCCGCCTCATCTTTCGATTGTCATCCAAATCTTTGCAATTGGTGAAGACTGTTCCGAAATGAGGAAAAAGTGCTCCAAGTCCTCCGAACGCGAGGAGTGCTTTTCACGTTCGGCATTTTCGATTATTTGAGTCACACTTTATTAACTGATATAGACGAAATCACAAAAACGCTCACCAATGTAACCTCAAACCAGCCTACTTGTCATCTACCTGTGTTCAAGAGGTTAAAGATGGAGCCCGACTGAAAATAGGTGCACAGCCAAGTTCATGACACTGCAATCAAGAGCTATGGAACAGAGCTGGTTTGAACTACATTTAAGATATTAACCCTGTTGTAGCCATGAAATAATTTCCCAAGTTGGGGCCAAACTTGTAATTGGGCAAACATTTGACAATTTCCATATGGGTTTATGTACTAAAAAATTTCACTTTTCAGCCAGGAATTAACAGTCAATTATTCATCAACCATTTCTTGCTATTATTAAATATCAATAGACCGCCGAAAGAATGTTTGGAATCTGTGAATGAGACACTAACCCGAAGGGACATAAGAAGCCATAGAAACACGAGAGCTTGCATGAAAAAATGCATGGACGTGAAGGAAGCTAGAGTAATATGCCAGGACAGAAAAGTGTGGTGACAAATAGATTGTAAACAGAGCGACGATAGAGTGAATGATGCCTGAAACCAAGACCTTGGATACTAATGGGCCCAAGTGGAGAACCATACATAACAATTTTGTGAGGCTCCTCACTTGGGGTGATCGCTAGAGAGATTGATCAGCAACCTGGGTCGGAGCAGTGTTGCGTAATGAACGTGTTATTTAAATAAATAACACTAGAATTCCAGATCAATCTAAAACACATATCCCTAACATCTATATATCCATATACCCTATACCCATATACCGACCTACTTTATACCTATATACCTATTCACTATTTTCCAACCGAGCAAGTCACGCCTACCCCGGAAGGGAAATGGCTTAATGGCATAATAATAATTGATTATTATTGTTCATCCAGTTAACTGGTAATGGCGCATATATGCGCAGGAAAAATACATGACAAACGGGTAATGTCGCATATATGCGCACTTGGAACAACTACCATAAAACTCAATGGATTTGGATAAAAATTGGTATGACCTAGGTTTTTTGGCCGCTCATGACGAATCCGGGGTCAAAATTAAGAAATACGAAATGACGGATCCAATATGGCGGATCGAATATGCTGAACTAAAATGCAAAAGTCACGTGATTTGAATGAAAGTCAGTACTTAGTGGTTTTTATGGTCACTGATGGTCCAGGGTTGAAATTGAAAAATTTAAATTAGCTGATAATATAGTACAAAAGTCATTAACAACTTAAAAAACTCTTTAGTACTGCCTTTCATTCAAGTCACGTGGTTTTTGCATTTGAGACCGCCATATTGGATCCGCCATTTTCAATTCCCCAATTTTGACACCGGATGCGTCATCAGCGACCTGAAAACCAGCCATAAAATACTAATATAATATAATATTTTTCTTTTACTTCTGAAGGCCAAATACTGTTTATTTCAAAAAATGTTTCTGATCAATGGAAAGGCCATACAAAAACCTATGAAAACTGTACTAAAAAAAATTTCCTATTACCAAAGAGAAGAATTAAAACTCGCAAAAATTATTTATAATTTTATATAATTTGTAATCATCCTAATCTTGATATTGCTATTATATTATTATAATGATTTATTATTGATGTTGTTTTCACTAACAATCTTACAAATCAATTTTTCTTGTTAACAATAATAATTAATCGTCACCAAACTGTTTTAAAAAATTTCAAAAATTAGTTGTTAAGTATTGGTTACGCTTTAAAAGAACAATAATCAATTGATATTGATTAATAGCAATAAATGATTTATAACTGATTGGCTGTTATTTCGTGACTAAAAAGTGGAATTTTTTAGTTGACAAATACATGAGATAATACAAATTTGTTTGAAAAATTGTTCCTAAAAATATTTTGTCTATAAATTGTTGAAATTTGGTGCAAATCATGTGACGAATCGCAGCCAATCCCCGTAGAACAATCTTCGTGCAATTATTTCTATTTTAGTTTTCCAATTCCACGCAATGGGAGCCGAATTATGTCTAGGGCCTCACGGTATTGATAATTAATTTGCAAGATATATTGCGTATTAAAAGTGAAATGGATTTTTCAAAGAATCATCACTCATTTGTTTTTTAATATAATATAATTTTCCAATCTACCTTTCCAGGCATCAATTCAGCATTGGTGTACTTTAGGAGTATACAGTTGTTTCTTCAAAATTAAAAATTCGATTTTCGAGAACGTTTTTTGTCTCTTCTGTAAAATCGTTGATATTACGCTTGAGCTATTATGGAGACAATAAGAGTGAGAAAAATTAGTCTCAAATGGTACATGAATGAGACCACTGGTGGGAACCCAGAATCGTTTCTTTTTACACTGAAAATAACAGCATGAAGTTATCCTTTTCAAAAATAGGTCCGTGAAAAAAAATAATACCGTCAACAAATGAATCTCTAGTATTTACAGTGTAAATATACAAATGGCTATTATATATTATTATATTTACCAATATAATTGACGAGGACCGCCAAAGTGAAAACAAAAGTACAGACCATCCTCATTTTCGCAAAGTAGAGAACAAACTGATTCATGCTTCAGTGAATAATCTGGTTATTAACTGTATCTAAGAAATATTTCATTGATTTCATCAGATCATTGTCTGTCAACACGACAAATTTCGAAGAAATTATCTGATTAAATTTTCATTCGTATGGAGATAGTATTTCCATACAAATGTATGAAAATACATGTTTCATAGAGATTTTCTGGAATATGACCTTGCATACTTGTATGTTATAGAACAAATAGCGGTATCTGAAAAATAATGTCGACATACGCTCATAGTTTGAACAAGCGTTCCAGAAAACAGATCTTTATTCCTCCAATTTTATTTTTTCCGAGGCTTCATTATTGCGCAAATTGATATGATGATTTCATGTTATATCGTTTATTGTTTTTTTTTATAACGATACCAGACACGGATTTTACGTTTATTCTGCGTTTTTTCATTTTTCACATTCTCATCTAGAGAAGGTATTAGATTTGTGTAAAATTTGGGCGGGGGCGCCCCCCCGGGTTTTGTCAGAGGTCCTCGTTTTGAGACCCTCTGAACCCAAAAAACCGGTTTTTGCGAATGTATGTGGGTATGTATGGGTATGAATGTATGTATGTAGATTTTTAGTCTTTAGAAGAAACGAAAATCAACATTTTCAGCCAAACAACGCACGATAAGAAAAAAAGTCAGAATGAGAAAAATGTTTCTTTTTGCACGCTCTACAAGATTATCATAACGACTCTCTGAATTTTCTTGAAAAATCGAAAATTTACATTGTTATTGTACAAGAAATAATTAAAAATCCAGAAAGTCAATTTTACGGCCCAACTATGCAAGATACGACAAATGATGATGAAACAAAGTTTATGCGTAAAACATAGATCTACAAATTTGTTATTGGTCACTTTTTGATAGGATGTGTAGTTTTTGTTTTAGTCGTAAAAAAGAACATTAACATAGAAAAAATCAGCCCGATAAGTGGGCACATTCTCATCCAAACTTTGCTTATTAGATTTTTAATCAATTAATTCGATTTTGAACTAAAAAGATCAATTTTTAACTCAGAAGTCGTATTTTCAACTGAAGAACATAAATCTTTGAACAAAAGTGGAGTATTTGAATTTCCAGTTCAAAAATTAATTTTTCATTAAAAAACAAATTTTCAACAAAGTAATTCAATCCTAAAAAAAAAATTAACAAAGAGCTCAACATTCAATGAAGCTGTTTAATTTTTAATCGAATAGTTAACTTTTCTATTGCAAAATATGAATTTTCAACCAAAAATGGAATAGTTGAATTTGCAGTTGAAAAAATCAATGTTTAACCAAAAAAAGAATACATTTCTTAACAAAATAGTCAAATTATCAACCGGTGAAGATGACCTCTCAACGAAAAGTGTAATAGTCAGTTGATATTTCAAACAAATAAATGTTTTTATTGAAGATGAAAAGTAAAGAAAGAAAAAAAATGTTGTCTATTTTCTTGAAAGAAAAACATATTTAATTTCAAATTTAAAGCAAGCAAATTTGATCATGCGAATTTTTTGCTTTGTTTGAAAAACAATTAAATACAAGCGTGCTGATGACAAATAAAAAATTGGAATCTGTTCACTGTTCAGTAAGAAAATCAGTTGAGGTTCTCTAGATGTAATAAGATTAAAAATACATGTCTCTAAAAAAGTGCTTTTTTTGTCAATTCGATATATAGAATTCCTGAAAAAAAAACAAGAATTCAAACGACCAAATTTGGACAAACACCACAAAATGCTCCTATTGCAATTCCTAAAAAAACAAAATAAAAAAAATTTTGTTTCTTTGGATAAAAATAAAAAAGAGGAAAGAAAAATGAGAAAGCAACCAACCACATCCCCTTCCTTCTTTTATTATTATCAAATCACAATAAAAAAGCATGCAATTTACATTACCAACGTTTCGGTGCTCACACAGCACCCTTATCAAGGCAGGAAAAAGAAAACAGGTGACAGGTGGGAGCGGCGACAAAGCGACGACGTTATCCCTTCGGTACCTGAGATCTGAATGTGGGTCCATAGGCCAATCCGTCACAACAATCAAGAAATAAGAGAAAGTCAAGACTCATGAAAACTAGATGTAATTAATCAAATTTGAATAACTTTTGTTTAATCTATCTAAATCAGTTTTTAAATTTATAGAGGACCTATTTTGTTTTTTAATGTAAAGCATTTCCATGAATTCTCTCTTTCTCTCATTACTTTCACTATGTAAAATTTCAACATTATCCAACTTTATCCAATTTTTTTTGTCAAGTTATATTTTTTATATAATGAATCAAAGCTTCACTTGGTTGGTTGAAGTTGAAAGTATTTTGTTGGAAATTCTTTTTTTTTGGTTGAAAATTAATTTTTGTGATTCTTTTATGGAAATTAGTACTCTTTTAGTTGAAAATTTATTTCTTCACTAAACATTTAAGTGTTCTATTTCTTTCCTAAAATTGATCATATTTTTAAGATGTGCCTGATCATGTTGCTATTTTTTTATCTCATAAAAAAATGATTCAAAGATTGAATTAAAAATAAAAAATAAATGAAAAAGAATGAAATCAAATAAATGAAGAAAAATAAATAAATAAAATTAATGCATAATATCGAATTACACCTTTTTGTGATCAACTATACATTCTCGATGAAAGGAAATAATTTTTTGTCAAAATATTACCTTGAAATCGAATACTCGATAACGATAATATAATTTTATTTGATATTATAATTTTTTTATAACAAATAATGTTACTTATGAATCATTTTTCGCTTGCACATACTCCCGCGCATTGAATACAAAATATAAAAAATTTCGGAAAGTTGTTTTCCAAATGATAGACAAAAAAAAAGAATCAACATTTGTTCATTATTTGCATTGATGTAAAATTTTGAACAATAACAATTGGAAATTCGCTTTCACATATCAGTTGTAAATTTCATAACAAAATTTTTTGATTAAAACAGATTTTAAAATCAATTGACAATTGCGTCCTACAATTTATCGTTAACTATGTTGTTTGATTTCGCTCCACTGTGTCTGTCGTTGCGTGTGGATAATAAGGCTACGCAACTGCATTCGAATCTTATGATTTAATTTTGATCCGAATACAGATTACAAAGAATATGATATCCTAGCTTATTTTTTTTCTATTGAATTAATGATACAGATACTGTAGACTATCTTCATTGGAAGCAACTTCTTTAAACCAACGTGGAAAGATTGGGTAATTGCTGCCTACAGGACATTCCTTCATTTCAATTCCGGTCATATCGTCAACTTCGCCGCTTATCATGTTTATTTTTATTCTCGGACGTTGTCGATCTGCCTTATATATTCCAAGAAGAATTCCAGTATACTCCAGTATTGCAAAAACGACACCTTCGGATGTTGATAAAACAATATATTCTCGGGATGGCACGGGCACATATCTATTCAGTTCTACTCGCAATCCAATTGGTAAGCCGGCAGGAATAAAATATCTTCGGAATTCGAATTGCCGTTTCGGATTTTTCTGGGGAATAAGCCGAATATATCCAAGTGTTGAAAGTGCATATCCAAGTACTTCTTGAGGAAAAGGTCTGTCCGCAGGAGACCCAGACTGTCTGGCAGGTGAGGAAGAACTAGGATTACGTTCGACATTGCGATTCCGTTCACACTGTAGTGAATCGTAATTTGCATAAGCTTTAATGAAACTTCTTGAGAAGATTGCTGGACTTTTGCCTACTGTACAATCCCTTTTTTCATCTGGAGTCATATTATCAACTGCGCCGCTTATCAAATTTATTTTTATTCGCGAATTATATCTGTCTTTCCTGTAAATTCCACGAAGAGTCCCACTATCATCTAATATTGCAAAAATTTCATCATCGGATGTTGATAATACAATATATTCTTGGGCTGGCACGGGCACATATCTATTCAGTTCTAGACGAAATTTAATTGGCATACCGGAAGGAATAAAGTATCTTCGAAATTCAAATTGCTGGTTTGGATTTGTGCGAGGAATGAGCCGAACATATCCAAGTTCTTCTGTTTTACATCCAAATACTCGATCTGAAGGAAGGCTGCGCAGAGGAGAAATGGATCTGGCATGAAGTGGAGGCTCCTGAGGAGATGATCGGTCAGTTGAATGCTGTCTGTATGAAGAAGAACCAGAATTACGTTCGCCATTAGGACTCCTGCTAGCAGGCGATCTGGACCTGCCACGAAAAGGAACCTTCTCTGGAGAAATCCGGTCAGGCAAATGTTGTTGTCGAGCAGCAGAAGAGGAAGAAGAGCCAGGATTACGTTTGCTGTGTGGTTTCTCATCGGGCTGAGAACTGCATTCTGCAAGAAGAGATGGAAGGTTAATTTTTTTCGTTCAGCACATTCATGTCTAATATCTTCAGCTGAATCAACATTTCTTTGCAGAAAGCATCTTTCTGATGCTTCAATCGCTTTAAATCGTTTTTACCCGTAGCGCGTGGACCAACCCATTTTTCCCCGCACTCATATTTCGATTTGGTTCAACTACAAGCTAACTCTTGATTCTTCTTTGGCTATGCTGATATTTTCGTTTTGTTCGCGCCTGGGCGATCGAGAATGAATAAAATGGATGGATGAATAATAATGTATTATTATAATATTGTATGATAATTGTATATAATTGTACAGGCTTTCGTTTCCGGTACCGATCGCGATTGTTGGTGATTTTTGTGGTGCTAACATTTTGGCTTTGGTGAAGGGAAAAGGGGCGTTTGAAAGGAGAAAGGGCGGTGAGTAGAGTGTGTAAGGGCTAAGGTATAAGTGAGAATGAAGGGGTTGGTAGAAGGGTGGTGAGTGATCATATAATTGTCAAAAGTGAAAGAGAAGGATTTTGAGGTTAGGAACGGTTGTGAAGGGTGGTGAGTTTTCACGCGGGGTGAGTGACAGGTGAGAGTGAGGGTTGCATGAATGAGAAAAGACAGTTGTTTAAAAGTGGTGACTTATTTTGTGGGAGATTTTGAGTGATTTGTTAGAGTGGTGGCCTCAGATCTAGATTGACCAATTTGCATGGGGGATTGAAAGCGAGGGAAAAGAAAACGTGACGTAGGAAGGAGTGCGTGGCAGAATGCCGGTCACACGAAGTCCCGAAAGAGGGCAGCATGAGACGGATACAAAGAGAAGGTCGAGAACGGGTAGCGAATGTAGGCAAGAGAACGAGGCGATTGCGAATATCGAAGGTAGCGTCGGCGATAATGAGAGTAGTGATGAGGGAGAGGTGTTCATGAAGCTAGATATGGAGGGGGGAGAGACGGTAGCAAGACAACGAGGCAGACCGACGAACCTGCAAAGACTGCAAAGAGCGCACAGTTTGAACAGTGCAAACGCGAAGGGCTTTTTTGATAAGTGGCGACAACCAGCGACCACGAGTAGTGAAGGGGAGAAGTCGGAAGATAATAAAAGGGTTAGAGACGAGTTAGATGTGGAAGGGGAAAATCAGAAAGCGCTCAAGAAGATCAGGCAGAAAACACCACCTGAAAGGAGGTCAGGGGGGAGCAGTCTAGAAGGCCTCGAGAAACTCATCAGAGGCCTCCGAGAGGAAACCTGCAAAGGTTTTGACAGAGCGAGGACGCATAGGGAAGAAGTCAGGGAGGAAGTACAAAAAATGAGAAAGAAATGGGAGGAGTGGGATGCTCTGTGGAAGGCCGAGAAAGAGGAAGTATTTAGAAAACTGGATAGGATAGAGATTAAACAGATAGAGAGTGAGAGAGAAAGGAGAACTGAAATGAGTTTGCTTAAGGAGAGGGTCAGAAAACTAGAATGCGGGAGTGAAAAGAAGGAAGAGGTGGGAGTAGGAGACGTCAAGGGAGAGGATATGAAACTGCAGGAAGAAAATGAGAGAATGTGCAGACGGCTAAACCAAATAGCAGTAAGACTAGAAGGAGAAGAGAAAGAGAAAAGAAAGCGAAACATAGTAATTAAAGGAATGAAAGTAGAAAGCAACTCGGGAAAGGAAGAAGTGGAGAAGGGTAGGAATGAAAGAATTGACGAGGACCTGACATGGAGAGAGAGAAAGAGGAAGTGGATGATCGAACGGAGAGCATGGATAGAGAGGAGAAACGGGTGTAATGTTCGGATAGGGAAAGACAGGCTGTGGGTGAATGGGATGAAGTGGATCTGGGACGAAGAGAGAGAAGAGCTGAGAGCACAGGAATTAATACTTGGGAGGAGGGAAAAGGAAGGTAATGAGAGTAGGAGAGACGGGGCGGGGTTTCCACCAGAGCAGACAAACTGAGCACGGGAAGGAGGAGGGGGAAGGACAAAAAGAGAGGAGTTAGTGTAGCTTTCTGGAGTGTGTCAGGGCTAACAAACAAGAACGAGGGATTCTGGGAGGCTATTGGAAAATGGGACGTGGTAATGCTGAGTGAAACGTGGGTAGACGAAAAGGATTGGAAGGGATTGAAACGGAAGTTGCCGAAGGGGTACGTGTGGACAGTGCAAGAAGCGAGGAAAGAACATGAAAAGGGAAGAGCGATGGGAGGCATGGTGTCAGGGGTTAAAAAGGAGCTGATGGGAAATGAAAGAGTGGAAGAGCGAGACGAAAAGCAGGAGGGCGTGATGGTGAGAAGAATAAGGGTAGGAAAAGAGAAGTTGGCGATCGTTTGCGTGTATAGAAGGAGAGGAGAAGAGGAAGGATGGAGAATATTAAGGGAATGGATGGAGGAAAGGAATGAAGAGTTGGTCTTGATAGGAGGAGACTTGAACGCGTAGACAGGAGAGTCAGGGGGGCAGATATGGGATGAAGAAAGCGAAACTTCTCGAAGAAATTCCAAGCACAGGGAGATAGATCGGGAAAGTAAAACTATGGTATGGTGGGGTGGTTTATCTGCAACGGGAACATAAGGGGAGATGAAGAAGGGGAAATGACTTTTATAGGTAAAGGGGAGACAGTGATAGATTACATTCTAGCAGAAGAAAGAATAAGGAAGAGAATAGATAAAATGGAAGTAGGTGATGAAATAGGCTCAGAACACTTCCCGCTAACAGCGACATTGAAAGGTTCAGGATGGAAGCGGCATAGCGGAAAAAGGGAAAGAACTGGCGAAAGGAAAGTAAAAATGGGTAGATGGGGGGAGGATAAATTGACGCAGAATGTAAGGAGAGTAAGGATAGAATGAAGGAGAATGCAAAAAAGTGGAGAAAAGGGGAGATAGGAAAACAGGAATATAATAGGAGAAAGGGAGAACATGAAAGATTTTTAAGTGATAAAAGGCAGTTAGAGAAAAGTAGGTATATGGAAGAGGTGGAAAAATCAATCAGGGAAGGGAAGGAATGGGAGGTGATCAATAGGGAACGAGGGGGACGAAAGGGCATCAATGAGGAAATCGAGATGGATGAGTGGAGACGATGATAGCAATAACGGGATAAGTATGGAGGAACTGAATAGAGCGATAGGGAGGCTGAAAAGAAACAAGGCAACAGGTGAGGACGATATTGAGAACGAGGCTTTAAGGTACGGAGGAGAAGGGGTGAGAAAGGAAATGTGGAGGAAAGGAGAGGGATGGCCTAAGGAATGGAGGACAGGGTTGGTGGTGCCGATAATTAAGAAAGGAGAGGGCAAGAAGGTGGAGGAGTATAGGGGAATCACACTTATGTCGGTCGGATACAAAATATATACGGAGATTCTCAGAAAGAGATTAGAAAGGGAGGTGGAAGAGAAAGGGATTATTCCACACAATCAGACGGGCTTCAGGAAAGGGATGGGAACAGTAGACAACATCTATGTACTGAATTATCTGGTGAATAGGAACTTAGGGAGGAAGAAAGGGAAGTTAGTGGCCTTATTTGTAGACTTTAAAGCGGCATTTGACTCGGTAAACAGAAAGGTGCTATGGCAAGTTATGAAAGAGAGGGGGGTAGAGGAAGGGTTGGTCGAGAGGATAAAGGAGATTTTCGAAGAGACTAAGAAAAGGGTGAGGATTGGAAAAGAAAAAGGGAAGATTTTTTGGAGTGGAAGGGGGCTCAGGCAAGGATGTCCATTGAGCCCACTACTATTCAGCCTCTTGTTGGCAGATCTTGAGGAGAAACTGGAGAAGAAAGGAAAAGAAGGGACGGTTTTGGGAAATAGCAAGGTATATTCCTTAGCGTATGCAGACGATATAGTCTTATTAGCGGATGACGAGAGAGGGATGAGTCTCATAATGAGAGTGTTTGAGGAGTATGTGAGAGTTAAAGACCTAACGGTAAATGTAAAGAAGACGAAGGTGATGATTTTTAGGAAGAGAAGGACAAAGGTAGAATATGAATGGAAGCTGTACGGGGAGAAAGTGAAACAGGTCGAGGAATTTAGTTACCTAGGCTTCTGGTTTGAGTCGAAAGGAGGGGTTGAACTACAGGTGAGGAGAAGGATAGAATGTGCGACTAAAGTAATGGGGCAGGTGTGGGGCATAGGAAAGAGAAGGTTTAAAGATGACTGGAAGATGAGACAGTGGATGTTTGATGCTTTGGTGTGGTCAGTCCTAAGTTACGGAGTGGAGATCTGGGGATGGAAGGAGCACAAGAGGGTGGAAAGTATGCAGGAGAGATTCTTGAGATGGGTAATGGGAGTGAGCTGGAGCTGTCCAGGATATATGTTGAGGGAGGAATTAAGTAGAGGTAAAATGGTTAATAGACAGATGAAGAGAGCATGGAACTTTGAGGAGAAACTAAAGAGGGGGGAGGGAAGCAGGATAGCACAAGCTTGTCTACGGGAAGTAATAAACAAAGAGACTAGGGGTAACACAGAAGGATCAAGGTGGGAGAAAGAGAGACAACAGAGAAGGAGAGAGTGCGATATAAGAGCAGATGTGAGAGTATGGCAAGAGTTAGAGAATGAACTGGTAATTAAGGAGGGGGAGGAAAGATGGAAAAAGATCGTGGAATCTAAATATAACAGGTGGTATAAGGTAGTGAAGGCTGAAGATGGGAGAAGGAATGAGAGAGTGTAGGTACTGGATGGATGAAGAGTAAAGAAGATGCAGGGTCTGCCATTACGAGATAGAATCATGGGGGCATGTTTTAGAGAGATGTACGGGGGACGAAACAGGTGGTGAGAGTATGGATGACAGGATAAGGTGGATCTTGGATGGAAGTGGACAAGGGGCAAGCTGGATGATGAGACTGGAAGAAATGAGAGAAAGTAAGGTGTATACAGTAGGGAAAGGCCAATCGCGCACTCCTATACAAGGAGAGTAAATTGAATAAAATTTTGAAATCATGGCAAAGGAAAAGGTAAGAGGAAACGGAAGCCCAGGAATCTCGATAGTCAGCAAATCTCGATAGTAATTTTGTTAAGACAAAGCGTTAGCATATAAGTTAATATTAGTTAAATATTATTGTTTAGGTAGTAAGTATTATTAAGGTAGTATAAGTGGTTTTTGTAACGTACTGTAAAGGGAGCGGAGGCCCTCAAACCCGTAAAAGGGAGAGAATAAATACATACGTACATAATTGTATAATAATGTATATTATAATGTACTAAAGTCCAGCAATGTCTAATTGATGCCTGAAAAGGTAGCTTGGAAAATTATATTATATTAAAAAACAAATTAGTGATAATTATTTGAAAAATCCACTTCATTTTCAATACGCAATATATCCTGCAATTGTCATAAATGAAATTTTTCCTACGAAATCAACCAAAAATTACTCGGCAAGGACACCTAGTCATCATCATTTAGATAGTTAATAACAATTGATGCTTATTTAAATAAACCTAATCAATCAATGCACTGTTGGGCTACTTCCCGACGCACTGGTTTGGTTCTTTCCGAGTAATTAAATGTTATTAACTAATTTATAAACCTACAGGGGCATTTCAATGACAATTGACAGTTATTATTCTTGAGAACAATTTTTTTATCATATTTGTATTAGCTCATGTATTTATGCACTACAAAATTTCACTTTTCACTAAAGAATTCACAGCCAATTATTCATAAACCATTTCCGCTATTAATCAATATTAATTGATAATTGTTTGAACAAAGTTAATTAAGAAATGCATTTTCTGTGTATTTACAAAATTTATTATTTATTTCGAAACTAAAAGAAAAATGTGGAATTGAACATATTTAAAAAGAAAAAGATTCTTTCAAATATGTTTCTCGCTAATTTTTATTTATTATTTGCTCATAACTAAAAAAGCAAAGCAAATTCAATCATTTAAGTGAAAACCACAACATTGTAGCACTTATCTTAGAGAAGATAGTTATAAATAATACTAAATTTTTTAAACAACTTTTTTCATTAACTTGCATTAATTATTACATTACTGAGTGAAAAGTGGGCAAAAAGTTCAGAATTTCAGACAAAACCGCAATTACCTGGCATTAATATAGATGAAGATAGTTATTAACAATGATAATTTGTTTAAACAATTATTTTCGCTCAACTTAAATCATTATTAAGTCACTTCAAGTGGAAAAATAGACAAATAATTGAAAATTATTGAAAAAACCGCAACTTCCTACCATTAAGCAAAGAGAATATAATTAACAATGATAATAAATTGCTTGAACAATTACTTTTATTTAATTAAATTGATTATCACTTCACTCTAATTAAAGAATGGAAAAAAGTTATAAACAACAAATTCCGCTTCTCTTCAAGGAATAATTGATAGCCAATTATTTATCAACGATTCTATATAACCAATAATTGAAATTTATGATTCTTTAAACAAACTCAATAAAAGAATGTATTATCTGGCTATTTTCCATCACAATAGAAACAAACCAATTTTTCTTGTTAACAATAATTGATCGTTATCCAAGTGCTTTACAAATTTCAAAAATTAGATGTAAAGAGTTGATTACGCGTTAGAAGAACAACGTTGAAATGTTGAAAATAGCCAGAAAATGCATTTTCTGATTAATTTTGTTTAAACAATCATCAATTGTTATTGATTCATAGCAAGAAATGTTTGATAAATAATTGGCTGTTAATTCTTGGGTGAAAAGTGGAATCCTTTAGTTCATAAATAGATGAGATAATACAAATTTGTTTAAAAAATGGTTCTTAAAAATAATAAATGTCGATTGTCATTGAAATGTCCCTAAAGGTTTACAAATTAGTTAATAACATTTGATTACGTAAAAAGAACCAAGCTAGTGCGTCGGAAAATAGCCCAACAATGCATTTGTTGATTAGGTTTATTTAAATAAGCATCAATTGTTATTAACAGTCTGAATATATGATAACTAGGTATCCTTGCCGAATAATTTTTAGTTGATTTCGTATGGAAAGCTTTATTTATGAAAACATAAATAACTGATCCCAGCGGCTTTCGCATATGTTCAATTACTTATTCATTTAACAATAAAGTTTCACAGAGATTTTTTCGTCTAGGTCCTTGTATACCTGTATGTTATAGAACAAATAGCTATCTCAGAAAAATTATATCGACATACGCTCATAATTTAAACAAAGGTTCTAGAGAACGGATCTTTATTCTTCCAATTCTATCTCTTCCGGAGTTTCATTATAGCACCAATTAATATGATGAATTCATGTGATATCGTTTATCGATTTTTTTTCACGATGAACCAAATATTGCTTTTAAGAATACAAAATTCTGCGACAAGGAAGAGCCAATATTAACTAAGTAAAAACAATAAAAATATA
This sequence comes from Andricus quercusramuli, assembly GCA_932178445.1. NCBI lineage: Eukaryota > Metazoa > Arthropoda > Insecta > Hymenoptera > Cynipidae > Andricus > Andricus quercusramuli. Next base: position 8,738 of record CAKNXH010033674.1, on the reverse strand, counting down.
TAAAACTAGGGGTTAAAAGTTTATATACAGAGATTCAATTCTTACTGGTTACGCTCTACGGATGTTAGTGATCAGTCAAATAAGGAGAATGCCCTAATTTTCAAAAACGTATTTATATAGTTATATTTTGTACGGAGAGTCGCTGGATTTGTATAAGATAGCAAGAGATGTAGATTGTCTCTGTTAATCGTGCGTAAATTTAGTAGATTGTGATCTCTAATGGACGAGTAAATTGGACATTTTGTAAGGATGTGTAGGAGATCCTCCTTTTCACCCATATTACACAGTCGCCATATTTGTTGTGGGTCTATCACAGTAATACCAACTTTTAAGGTCAGCTAAGTGATGAATTTGGAAGATGTCTTAAGCTGGATAAAATTGCGTTTAAAATGAAACGGGGCATTTGATAACAGATATTGTTGAGGTTATAAATCATTGTAAAAAATTTGTTTATAAATGGCACTAAAATTGCTATTTTCCATCATTATCAAATCTTGAGAGAACTTATATTCATTATACCTGTTAACCATGTCCACTATTTGACCTCTAAGGGTGGAACCATTTAGTTCAATTAAGTTGTGATTAATGCCCGCACCTTCCAGGCATCTTATAAGCTGACTCAGCCAATTGTATTTGAAGTTTTTACTGTGTGCAGTTTGAGCCAGTTTTTGCATACATATTTTAGGATCACGCAAGACATCCATATCGAAGACCCGTGACACTCAGTTCAACGCCATTTTTATAATTTGACCAGACACACATGATAAGCCTAATTCTAACCTGACTACAAAGTCAGGTGTGTTTCTCGGTAAGCGAAAAAGATTCTTGAAAAAAAAAACCTGTGTTTTTTCGTAGACGTCTAGATAGTTTAGACAGACGATATGAGCTGCATATAATAAGGTGCTCTTCATAAGCGAGTCCTGTTTTTTTATAATAGAAGGCCAGTAGAAGCATTTGGTTCGGATTAAAATATTGTTAACCGCTGCCGAAGCTAGGTTGGCTCTGCTGACTGCGGCATGAGCTGCCAAACAGAACATTCCTGATCTAGAGAAAATCGTACCAAGATAATCAAAACAAGAAACAAACTCCAGCTGATTACCGTCATATTTCAAACCAAGAAGTTTTTCGCCAATTCGACCTTTTTTGAAAATAGTGTATTTGGTTTTGTCTTTATTGACCGTTAATTTATTTATGTGACAATATTCCTTCAGGGCATTGAGTTTTCTTATTGCATCAAATTTGGATATGAATTTTTTGAACTATTTTAATGTTACATCCACTACGTTTTAATTATGGGGAAAATATTTAAAAAGTAGAGAAATCTTTAGAATGTAATTTAAAATCCCATAATTTTAGATTTGTTCTTTGAAAAAATAGCTGTGTTCCAGTTATTCGAAGAAACGTTCGTAGATAGAACGGCTTTTTAGGATTATTTGAAATTTATTCGCTGAATATAATTAACAAATGTTAAAAGCGTTTAGTGAGTAGATTTCAAGCGCGGCATAGTATGAACACGTTTCGTTTTTGTCAAAATATTACATCGACATCGAATACTCGATAATGATAACATAATTTTATTTGATATTAGATTTCGGAAAGTTGCTTATCAAATGATAGACGAAAAAGGAAACAATCAGCATTTGTTCATTATTTGCATCGATGTAAAATTTTGAATAATAACAATTGAAAAATCGCTTCCACATATCAGTTGTAAATTCAATAACAAAATTTTCTGTTTAAAACATATTCTAAAATTAATTGAGAATTGCGTCCTACAAATTTATCGTTAACTATGTTATTTGATTTTGCCCCACGGTGTCTATCGTTGCGTGTGGATAATGATGATACGCAACTGCACTAAAAAATTAATATCATTATAAATTATACACTGTAGCTTGAAAAATAATGAAAATTCTGTTTGCAGTTAGGGCAATATGGTGTTTTCAAAAAACTCGCACCTGAATACTCAGAATCATGTAACTCTCTGAATTTTGAATATTCGAAGAAAAAAAATTTGAATGGCCTTATGAGGATTAGCAAAAGATAAAACAAAAGAAGCCTTCATAACCATAATGCATTTGCATTTGAATCTTTTTATTTCATTTTGATCTGACTTCAGATTACAAAGAATATAATCTCTTATTTTATTTTTTTTCTATTGAATTAATGATACAAATACTGTAGACTATCTTCATTGGAAGCAGCTTCTTTAAACCAACGTGGAAAGATTGGGTAACGTCTGCCTACAGGACATTCCTTCATTTCAATCGCGGTCATATCGTCAACTGCACCGCTTATCATGTTTATTTTTATTCTCGAACTATATTTATCTGCCTTATGTATTCCCAGAAGAATTCCAGTATACTCCAGTATTGCAAAAACGACGCCTCTGGATGTTGATAAAACAATACATTCTCGGGTTTGCACGGGCACAAATGCACCCCTTCCTGCTCGCAATTTAATTCGTAAACTGGTAGGAATAACATATCTTCGGAATTCGAATTGCCGGTTCGGATTTTCCTGAGAAATAAGCCGAATATATCCCAGTTTTGCAAGAGCATGTCCAAGTATTTCGTGAGGATAAGGCCTGCCTGCAGAAGAGCCAGACTGTCTGGCAGAAGAAGAAGAACTACGATTACGTTCGACATTGGGATTCCGTTCACACTGTAGTGAATCGTAATTTGCAGATGCTTTAATAAAACTTCCTGAGAAGATTGCTGGACTTTTGCCTACTGGACAATCCCTTTTTTCATCTGGACTGATATTATCAACTGCGCTGCTAATCTTATTTATTTTTATTCGCGAATGATTTCCATCTGTCCTGTAAATTCCACGAAGAATCCCACTATCATTCAATATTGCAAAAATGTCATGATTGGATGTTGATAATACAATATATTCTTGGGTTGGCACGGGCACATACCTATTTCGTTCTGCTAGAAATGTAATTGTCATACCGGCGGGAATAAAGTATTTTCGAAATTCAAATTGCTGGTTTGAATTTGTGCGAGGAATGAGCCGAACATATCCAAGTTCTTCTGTTGTACATCCAAATACTCGATCTGAAGGAAGGCTGCCCAGAGGAAAAATGGATCTGGCATGAAGTGGAGGCTCCTGAGAAGATGTCCGGTCAGGTGAAAGTTGTCTGCCAGAAGAAGAACAAGGATTACGTTCGCCATTAGGACTCCTGCTAGCAGGAGACCTGGACCTACCACGAAAAGGAGCCTCCTCTGGAGAAATCCGTACGGGCAAATGTTGTTGTCGTGCAGCAGAAGAATAAGAAGAAGGGCCAGAATTACGTTCGCTATTAGGTTTCTCGTCGGGCTGAGAACTGCATTCTGCAAGAAGAAATGAAAGATTCTTTTTTTTTGGTTCAGCACATTCATCTCTGATATATTCAGCTAAATTCAACGTTCCTTTGCAGAAAGCATCTTTCTGATGCTTTAATAAAAATTATGAGACATAATTTTCAATTATAAGAACTCCACACCCTACACTTTTCCTATTAAATAAACATATATTTTTTTGCAGAAGGTGAGCGCATAAACGCTTTAATAATCTCAATGACAATAAACGATTTTCTGCTATACGAAAACCTCCATGAAATGAACATTTTTCAATGTATCCGATTCTTGGGGAAATTTTTGTACTATAAAGAAGTGTTCGAGCGTCAAAACTTTCAGTTTCAAAATGATTGAAACTCACTGTGTTTGAATTCAAGTTAACACATTGTTTTACTTTTGGGATTTATTCTGAAACCAATGAAATTATCCTGGAATTCTTATAAACTTCATTGAACTATTTTGAATTCAAAAAAACAGTTAACAATAGTTAGTTTTAGTCTCATTCTGGGTTAAAACATTTAAGTCATGGAACTGATATTTTAAAACAAAATATAATTTGGAAAGAATGTTTATACTTTATTTTAGTTTCTTCTCTTCATTGACTTTAATTCTTTATGTACGAATATATCAAAAATGCATGAGTTGATATGGATATATAATAATAGTAATAATAATCATACATAATATACAATATACTAGCTGTTACTCGCGGTCATTTTCATTTGATTTCCCTGTCCTTCACCCCCCCAACCCCACTACCTCATCTGAGACTACCGTATAAACATGTAGGAGTTTCTCAGGAGTTTCCATGCGCCGCGTGTGTTATATGAAATATAATAAGAATTATATACATATTATATTATTATATTTACCAATATGATTCACGATGATCGCCAAAGTGAAAAGAAAAGTACATACCATCCTCATTTTCGCAAAGTAGAGAACAAACCGACTAATACTTCAGTGAATAATTCAGTTATTAACTGTATCTATAGGAATATTTCATTGCATCATCAGAGTACAGATATATATATAAGTAGCCGTTATCTCACATATATGTAAAATGATGACTTTATCAGTGTCAAAATTGTCTCGCAAATAATGATATCATTTGTCATTTTCTATTGCGATCATTTCAATTAAGACATTCTCATCTCAAATGAAAGGAATTGGTTTTATGTAATAATTGAGTATGGCATAAGCATCATACATTTTAGGCGACTGAATTTTATGTATTATATAATAATATATAATATGATAATTCATATATACACATACAACGATCCCCTTCTATATTAAAATAATTCTAAATAATTTTAATTGCAATTAATAAATCCATTTTTAAGGAAATTGATCATTTTTTCTTTCTCGTTCTATATTTTTCGAAATTTTTAAGAATTCGACATTTTGGTCGAAAATGTTTTCGCAGGTTTAAAATGAAACTATTTGCTTGCAAATTCAACTATTTCAAGAAGAAATTAGCTATTTTGTTGGTTTCACTGTTTCAATTAAAAATTAAACTCTTTGTTCATAAGTCAAACTGTTTGGTGAAATATTACAAAAGAGGCGAAACATTATTGATGAGTGTATCTTTCCAGTGCGAGTCGTAGGAACCGACTTTAAGTGCTGATTTTCGAGTTTGTAGCAATGTAATGGCCATGTATATGTATGACGTCATCATTTTTGATATCATAGACTGTAAAAACAATAAGAGTGCAAAAATTAGTCTTAAGTGGTGCTTAAATAAGACCACAGCAGGAACCCAGAATCGTTTCTTTTTGCACTGAAAATAACAGCATGAAGTTATCCTTTTCAAAAATAGGACGTGAAAAAAATAATACCGTAAAAAAAGAAATGTTCACTTTCAACAGTGTCAATATGCAAATGGCTATTATATGACTATAAGCTGGAAAAGAAAAAGAGATAGTATTTCCATTCAAATGTATGGAACTACTGCATTTTTGGAGGTGAATTGAATTGTATTTATATATCATGCAGGTATATATACATTTTTTTCATTCCTAGCGGCTTTCGCATATGTACAATTACTTATTTATTCAACAATGAAGTTTCATAGAGATTTTTTGGTTTATGTCCTTGCATACCTGTATGTTAGAGAACAAAAAGCGGTATCTAAACAATTATATTGACATACGCTCATAGTTCAAACAAAGGTAAAATATCGCTTATCGATTTTTTTTATAATAAACCAAACATAAATTTTTTATAAACTATTTCAATGTTACATGCACTACTTTTTAATTATAAAATATATTTGAAAAGTAAGGAAATCTTTAGAATGTAATTTCAGTTCCCATAATTTTAGATTTTTTCATTGAAAAAATAGCTCGGTAACGATTATTTAAAGAAAAGTTCGTAGATAGCAGAGCTTTTTGGAATTATTTAAAATTTATTTACGGAATATAATTAACAAATATCAAAAGTGTTCATGAAAAGATTTCAAGCGGAACAGTATGAACATGTTTGTTTCTTGTCAACTTACAATGTATATAATGAGTAGAATATAAAATTGTTTGTAATTTTCCTGATTTCCCAGAAATTTTCACAATTTTCAAATTAAACTTCCGGGCTGGTTTGAGTTTTCAACCCATACTAGACTTCTGTTCCGAACGACAATCGCAAAGGCCGCTTAAATTATTCAGCTTTAGGGACTCTAAAACATTTTGAAAAATGATGCCTTAAAATACAAGTCTAGTCCTCGTTTCAGGGAATGACGAAGAAAATAAAGAACGGTAAAGCCATCAACCGCCAAGGCCGAAACTAAGGAATTTAGCGCCAAAGAAACACTCGAAAGGGACTGTAGGCACTTCCGGGCGATTTTCAAGTGTCCAACATCTGGTTTTCGTCTTTCGTTCGCCTCCTCGAAAACATAAAAACGATTGGCTATAATAACCATCAAGTGGTGAATCATGTAAAAGCGTGCGAATGAATAGACCTTAAGTTCCGAGCGACGAAAGCCTTTTAAATAGGCGAAGTGCCGTCAAATAAGGACCCTTTTTTGCCTGGGCGTCCGACGAGCGCAAATAGAAAGTGTAGTTGTCAAGGTCAAACGCGCGCTTTGCGAGTGCATTTATTTTATGTTAGCTTTATTGTTCATTTCTAATTTTCTAGATGTGCCTTTAAAACTTTCCAATTTTTAGTTTGTAATAGTGATAGCTATAGGATAAGAGTATGAGAGAGAATTACAATTGCGTTAGAGAGGGGATTTGGGTGAGGTGCTCGGATGTCTGGTGCGATTTGCGAGAGATGTGCTGCATAAAAGAAACAGATTCCTCGACCTTGCGAATGCCCCTAAAAAACTTGTGGAAAACTTATGCTTAGAAAAGGGCCTATTGATTACACATACTTGGTTTCGACATAAAATGATCCACACATACACCTGGTGTAAAGGAAATAACCACTGTATAATTGACTTCGTTATTAAGGATGAAAGACTAAGAGAACTAGTCAAAGATACAAAAGTCATGAGGGGTTCCGAATGCAATACTGATAATTTTAGTAAGATGACCTTTCAGTAAGACCTTTTAGTATCCAAAATGAATTTAGGGCGAGAATCGAGAAGAAACAGAACAAAAAAACGAAAGAAATGTGAATAAAGATTGAAAATTGGAAGAAACCGGAAATGCGAATAGAGTTTCAAAATAGATCAAACGAACGCATAGATAGGACAAGTTGGGAGACGCTTAGAAACAATAAAGATATACAGGCTAAGTGGACTTTGTTACGGGATATCATTATTAAAACTGCGATTGCAGTGTGTGGTACGGTGGTTGTAGGAAGAAAATCTGGTGATGCATGGTGGAATGATGAAATTGAGGCAGCCCAAAAAGGAAGAAGGAAGCGCACAAAGAGACGTTGAACATCACAGGTCTTAGCGATGAGGAGAGAAATACGCTCAAAAATAATGACAGACACAAGAATAGAAAAGTTGAACGACTATTCAAGGAAAGTACAGAGAAAATCAGAACAGAAGAAGAAAAGAAATTCCAAAACGACTTTGAAGGGACCAAGAAACTATAATTTAATGAAGGAAAGTAAATGTACAGAGATGTTCAACATGAGAAACAGCAAAATTGAAATGCTATATCATATAGACGGGATAGTAGACGCTTTAAAAGACTTTTCTAGAGAATTATATGGAGGTAAAGATATAGGGCAACATATCCGCGACATAGAACATAATGCATTAGAAAACCGAATTGAAAAAGTCTGTGTCACTGAGGTTAGAGATATAATTAAGAACTTAAGAAACGGTAAGGCTGCTGGTGTAGACAGTATTAGCGCTGGAATGCTTAAATATGGTGGCGAGTACTAACCATACAAGTTGTGCGAATTAATAAATTCATGTATCGAGAGTCAAACTTTTTACGCTAGGTTTCAAACCAATTTCGCAATATGGCTAATTACTTACTCTCTGAAATCGTTGATATGAAACTAATTTTAGGGGAATATCACGTTAACTACGCCGCTGCATCAAGAGTTTACGCTGAACGGTTTCCACATAGAAGACATCCTTCCAGACTAACAATAAGAACTTTGACTGAAAGAGCTCGCAATGGGATTATTCTTCGTGAACGCCAACATACAAAGTACGACGAAAATGATGCACGAGCTCTAACTGTTATAGCAGCCGTTCATATCGATCTACAAGTCAGTACTCGACAAATTGAAAGAAAGATAGGTATACCACGTAAAACAGTATGAAGAATTTTAATATCTCTGAAGCTTACCACATTACTCGAACGCAAGCCCTCAGGCCCCATTATATTTTAGCGCATTTTAATTTTTGTCAATGGGCATTGCAGATGCTACAGAATGATTCTCGTTTTTTTCGATATGTGCTTTTCTCAGATGAAAGTCAATTCCACAGCGATGGACAGCTCAATAGACATAACTATCATTATTGGTCGGACGAAAATCCTCATTGGTACAGACCGATGGATCATCAACACCGATGGAGTGTTATGGCGTTGTGCGGAATAGTAAATGGCTATTCAATTGGACCCTACTTTTTTGTTGGAAACGTTGACAGACATACATGCTTAGAGTTGTTAAGGGACCATTTACCAGGACTATTGGAGAACGTTGACTTAGCAACAAGACAAAGAATGTGGTTTCAACAAAATGGTGCTCCGCCACATTTTGCACTCATCATATGTGAGTTTTTGAACTTACAATTCAATGAGAGCTGGATTGGAAGAGGTGCTTTAAAATTTAATAACAATTTTTTTAATCTCTTGAAAACTTTGCAGCATAAGAAATCTTTTCAATCTCTGAAATCGCGAGAAATTACATAAAAGCGTTTGAAAACGCTTGAAATAACTTCAAATAATCAGGATATTCTGTAATCATCGAAATCCTATAAAACTTGTT